>QAOC01026789.1:10780-65562 GCA_003255005.1 Begonia fuchsioides | reverse complement strand
TAAAAGTCAAATTTACATTTTTACCATTTTTTTATTATGCATCCTGACGTTTAGAACTGTAATTCATCCATTTAAATTTTATTTAATATATTATATTTAATTTAATTATTTATTATATCTATTGTATTAATAACAGTTTGATACTCCAATGTGTCTAACAAGAAGATATTGAATATTTAATGGGAAGATGGTATTTAAGAAAAAAATTATTCAGGCCAAGCAAGAAATGTCAGAAGATATTCAGCAAGACAGAGAAAGTTACTGCCTTGGCCTATTTCTTCAAGCTGCAAGTGTAAGTTAAGAACACAAAATGACAGACCAGAATCTATAACTTAGTGAAAGTTCATTTGCTTCAATTTTAAGAGTAAATTACAAGTGACAACAAAATAAACGTAGATAGTAGCAAGAAAATCAACCAAAATGCACATCACAGAACACGAATTGAATGTCTTTCCTGATTAACAAACCTATTCTGGAGATAGAAGAACATTAGCTTTGATTTCCTGGTCGAGCTGGACCCAGGTAGTTTGTCACCAATCCCATAATAGCAAACCTAGATTGAAAATAGCAACAAAAAAGATCTATAAAACCAAACAATGCTGCCTGAAAATCAACATGATTTCAATTTTTTTCTAATGAGAATAAATCTACTTCATTTAGATTAAGCAAAAACAAATAAACCAAAAGATTGAGTTTTCTTCATTTCAAAATCATTTCCAAGCTTTTATTGTAGTTTTTTTTGTCAATTATCTTTTAGGTCACCAAGAAAATGGAAACCCTAATTTGGAAGTTTTAAGTTCCACCCAAAATAAAAGAAGAGACATCATACAAAACTCTGTAGCATTCCCATCAACTTCTATATTCTACAATACAAAGAAAAGGCTAAATTTTTAGTGGAGAAGGCTGCTAAAATTCTGAGCAGTCTCTAATATACTTAGCATGACGGTATATAACAGCAAGCCTCTGAAGGAAGACTCATAGACATCACATAGATGAAACTATGATGGACATCAACTGATCAACACAACCTAATGGTGTGCGCTCGAGAATAACCTTCTCACCAACTTTCTACTAATCATGGTCAAACAACACCGGAATTGGTTGATTTGGGCAGGTCGTTTTATGTTCTAAATGGAGTAGATTGCCAGACTGCTCTGATTTTGCCTTTTTCATTAGGTGAATTTCAACAGCTTAAGCTTAACACTATTAGAAATTCAGCCTTTCTCTCAAATTAAATCAGACTCAATTGAAAAAACTCAAGAGCTCACATAGAACATAAAAAAAATCATTCAATCCATAACAATCGATCATATTTTCCAGGTTTGCCTTTCAGATTTTACATTCTCGGTCCAGTTCAAGCCACTGATGAATTTAATCATGGATGCAATTGAGAATTACAATAATTGAGAGAAGAACCAAAAGTAAAACATAAATCAGCGCATAAAACCGAAATCCACTCACATCATAGCCATTGAGATCTGTTTGAGATCGTTTTCCAAGTTCTTCATGTTGGTCAGGGATTGAGCGCAGAAGATGATGGCCAACCACGAGCTCAACTTGTACTGCGGAATTGAAACCACGATCGATAAATCAACGCAACGCATACGAAAGAAAACAAAACTGTAATACGATATGCCAACCCTGAACATGACCCCAGCTATTCCGAAAATGACAGCGATGAATCCAGAGTAGTCCACCGGAAGATCCTGAGGGTCTACAGTCTGGGCAACGAAGGGCTTCGCCGCTGACGGCAGGCGCGGATCGTTCGTCTGCGTCGACATCTCTCTGCGCCGCGTGATCCACCCACAATTTTCTTTTGGAGCTTGTTTTCAAAGGTACAATATTCATTCCATAATATTAATGTTGGATTTATGTTTTGAATAACTTTTTTAATTTATTTTTTTAATGACAAATTTTGATTAATATAATAAATATTATAAATAATTATTTTAATTATAATATATTAAAAATATTTTAATTAAACTAATCATAATCACGATGGAGCGCGATTAAAGGTGGGCACAGCTTGGGTTGGGTCGGGTTCTTACTTGGTCAGCCCAACCCGAATGAGTTTTGGGTTAAAAAGAGAACCCAAAACCCGACCCAAACCGAAAAAAAAATTTTCGACCCAAACCAAACGGTTTCGGGTTGGATTGGGTCCCATATAAAACTAAAAAAAATTATAAATGTAAATACATTGTAACTCTTGTAAGTTTGTAACGATTCGTTATGGTCGATGTGCAAAGTGTATACCGCCTTTTGCAATTCAAAACCCAAACCGAACCAAAATAGCCACAACTGAACTCGAGCCAAAATTGATTATTTGAACCAAAGCCCGACTCAAACTGTTTGGGTTAGTTTGAGTTTTCGGGTTGGTTCAGACTGCCCAATCCTAGGCACGAGAGGCGAGCAACTTCCATGTGGCCGACCTGGGTTGAAGTGTAATTTTATTATTTTTAATATTTGTCATAATTTATTAATTTTTAAAACATATATTATTAAATTTTTTAACATATATCTATATTATTATAAGAATGTACTCTGAAAATGTCATTGATTTTAAACAGTATTCATGATTTATCATAATTTTTTTATTATCAAAATTAAAATAAATATATTATCAAAATTTTCAAAACTTTAAGACTAATTATTCTAATATTGTCATTTAAGGTTCGTAATTAGTATAAAAAACATCCTTAAAACAATAAAATTATCAGAATTTTTTAATAATATAAGTATTAGAATAAAATCATACAAATACATGTGTGTTTATACTTTTTTTTCAAGTAAAGGACAATATTAAAAGAGTTCTTCCCAATATTTAACTCAAAATTAAAAAATTATATTGAACTCAAACCAAACCACAATCTTTTAAGTCTGAGTTGCAAAATTGATTTCGAGTTTTAGATAGAGTTTCAGTTCCACACCACATACCCAAAACATAAAACAAAATATAATTGATCAGTTTAACTTAATTAAAAAACCAACAAGATCTACCATGTCCATCCTTATTGAAGATTGAATGTGTAAATCACCTCAAATATTAAGATCTAAGCTATACTTAATGTAAAAATCTTAAAATTACCATACCCAGAGTGAGAAAATTAAAAAATATCAAACAGACCAATAAGAAATGTGTTTAATGCTATTCTTATAAACTCATTTGATGAGAATATCAGGGCATTTGATGATAATTTATAGAAAGATTGACTTCTCAGGAACTGTTAAAATTAAACTGGTTAAATACTCGATACAACATTCCATAAGATCTCAAGTTTTATACGAATTCCTGAATCGATTCTACAAAACAAAGATCACAAGAGACAACAAAATATAGAAATTGAAGAACAGATCTGACAGCTTATTTCCGAGATGTGTCAAGCTCTCTGCGACCAAATCACATTTTGAAAAAGGAAAACCAGAATGAGTATAGATATAGAATATCAAACACGAAGAACATGGAACTTGTTTTTCAGAAATGTTGAATAGATTTTACCTGCATTGGAAGATATAACTTAAACTCTGGAGGAAGCTCCTCTTCTGAGTACAACCGGTCGGCAAAGTAGATCCTCCTCAGGCGACAGTTTGCATGAACTTGAACTCGTAATGTCTCCACATAGTTTGTGCCATAGGCTCTTCGGGTAAGATCGGCCAGATTGAGCTGGATTTGATTCCACCCCTCATCCAATTTCAGTGGCATTGTGCATATATATGGTTTTACTCGAGTTACGGCCTGCAAATAAGAGGAAGTATTGCCATTAATTAACCACACTGGTGTAGCCAGTGACAACAAAGTTGCAGGGAATGCATTGAATTGAATATCAAGAACATGGCATTTATTAACCACCAAAATCTATAAGATGTCTAATTAATTTTATTGCAATTGTAAAAGTGCATTGCTGATGTAAGACCATGCCTGTAAAAAATATCACCAATCAAATGACGTAGGACAATGAAAAGCGATTAGATTACTAGCTCTACGTTTAATACAACTAAGCATAGTTCAAACGAAGAGTAAAACAAAATTGCATCATATTTAGAAGATTGCATAGCATATATAATCACACAATAGAAGGAAAACATAACCAATCTTGAAAATGTAACTAGTGAATCCACATGGTAAAATTTATTAGAATAGCTAAACACAAAAAATAAGGCTCGCAACTTCTTCTCAAGAAATTGGTTATCATTGTTAACATTATATATAAATTATTAAAATTATTTTTTACCCACAAGTTTAAACTTTTGGAACAATTGCTAATTTTTCATGATATAAGAGCTAGAAGTCCAAAGTTCGATCCTCAATAAAGACAAAAAATCTTATTAAAAAGAAACACACATATAAGAACCAAAAAAGAAAGAAAAAAATAACTTACAAGTAAGGGAGAATGTTTAGATAATACATAAATAATTAAATTATCTTTTAGCTACAAGTTCGACCATGCAGGACAGTTGATAATTTGTCAGTCATCTTCCTAAATAAATGTTATCTAAAATTAACAATCTTCAAAGAGGAAAAAGTCAGTTTCGGTTTACTTAGTAGTGGACATTTGATTTATTTTTTCTACATCAACAGGCTTATGAGATAGTAATAACAGCAACCATGGCCAGACTTACACACTTGAAAATTAGAAGCTCGAAAGCGTCTCCTGACATTTTTATCATCTAGCACTTGTATTTCAAATGTAAAATACTTCTTTAGATTCTTCACGATGATCACCAGGAAGGGTAGTTTTATACCCAGTGTTGCAGCTGGGTCAGCAGGACAAGTGATATAAGTGGATTGGATTTTGTTCCCAATGATTTCAAGCACATTGGATTGAATGTCTTCATCTTGGGGCCGCTTTATGTGGCCATTGGAAACTGCAAAATATACCACATAGAGAAACACACTACGCAGTTGGTAATTAAAGATAGTTTACAGTAGATGATTGACTCATCATCCTGTTCGATAATCCTAAATTAAACGCAAAGCCTAGATAAACTTACAACCCATAGTTAATGAATCCAAGTATTCTTCCATTAAATAGAGTACCAATTTTTATCAAGATATCTCACCTTCCTTATCCCATATCTGCAAAGGTTTGCTCCTATAAAAATTCCAAAAAGAAAAAGAAAAAGAAAAAGGTAAAGCCCCGGTTCTCAAATGACAAAGTGCTAAACATCTCAGTAGAATACGCAAAAACTCATAAAAAGACGCACACATAAGTTATGAGACATAACAAATTGTGGGAAAGCAATTAGTAAACACATTAAACAGACGGTCACAAAATATACTTCAGAAACAAGAACTATATACCCGAGGCTGTATAATATCGAAAGAAATCCAGACTGAAACGTATTCTTGAACATTTACGATGGTTGGCAAACCTTTTCAGCTGCAATGGAATCAAACTAAGTAAGTCCCCTCATAAAATCACCTTTTTCAGAGGACATCAAACAAAAAACACAAAAAATGAATAAAATCGTCTGACCGACTCTAAAATCACACGATAACAGAAAAAAATAAAATCTAGGGTCAACCAGTTAATCCCTAGCGAGACTCGCAGCGGAAATTTCAGTGCAAGGAAAAAAAAGTTTGAGCGCAGAACACATGAATCGAGAAAACAAAGAATAATTTCAGACCTGGATGAATTGCAGGAAAATTGATCTGCCAGGAATGATCGGTTCCACTCCACCTAGAAAGAACATAACACAGAACCATCACCCCTTTTTCATTGCAATTTCTTATTGGGCTTTTCTGGCTTCCCATATTCTTTGGGCCTTCATTGGCTTTCAAGAAAAAAACTAAAATTAAAAATTAAATATCAATTTTTTTTTTTAAATTCTAAATAGTAAAATTAAATATATATTATTCCCATTTCCCATGCAATCTTTATTTATCCCAATATTAGAGCAAATAATAATATATAAGTGCAATTAAAAATAAATAAAAACTAAACTGTATCGACTAAACTTGTCAAATTGTTTTGTACAAAGATATATATTAAATAAATAAATAAATATTTAATTATTCAATGGAGTATTGGAATTTTCTTTCTGAATTTATTTTAGTTGATTTATTATTTATTATTTATCACATGCGAAAGTTGTTGAGTTCATTATAATTAATTTATTTTATAAAATTCAAAAACATTACCATAAATAATTATAAAACTCAATAATTTACAGAGAGTAATTAATTTAAAATTTACATTCTTCAAATAAGAAATAATTAATTGTGGTGAAAAAAATGGTGCTTATAAAACTAATTATCATTTGATATAATAGTTAATTAAACTTTATGATAATTTTAAGTAATTTCCGATTTTGCCATCGAAAAAGCATGCGGTGCAAAGACGAGCAGCGTAACTCGCGTTGAACAAAAGAGAAACGATGTCGTATTTTCTGCTCCTCAGGAAACAGTATAAATTTGGCTTTGTAAGGTTAGGGCGTAGAATTGGATATCCAATTTCGAGCTCCCTGTGTGTATTTCCCATTTCGATCGCGATATTGAATTTGGTTCCTCAGGTTAATCTCCAATTAACGAAGCGATTTCATCGAATCTGAACGAAGATTGAAAAATCTGCGATTTGTGGTAGTGCGAGATTGGAAAGAACGATCTAGATGACTCCTGTTTGCCCTTTCGTTAAAGTCCCTCGACCGGAGGATGCTTCTCCAAGGAAGCATCAGGTTGAATCGGAAAACAACAAGCCGAAGAGGGATGTAGCCGATTCTACGGCCAACACTAATGTCATTCCTGCCAAGTGTCCTTTCGGCTATGATTCTCAGTCGTTCAAGTTAGGCCCCCTGAGCTGCTTGGTGTGCCAGGCCCTTCTGTTTGAGTGCAGCAGATGTGTTCCCTGCTCTCATGTCTATTGCAAGTAACTAAAAGGGCCAATTCAGATATGAATTTATTTGCTTTCTTTTGGTCTCGTCTCATTGTTGTGCTGTTTTTTGTTTGAATTTGTGGCAGAGCGTGCATATCTCGCTTTAAAGACTGTCCATTGTGTGGAGCTGACATTGAGAAGGTTGAGGCTGATGCTGATCTTCAAGGTGTAGTTGATCGCTTCATTGAAGGGCATGGTAGAATTAGACGGTCTCATTTGGATTCTGGCAAAAATGATGTAGTCTCCCAGAGGAAAACAGTTATATATGAAGACGTGTCGTTGGAGAGAGGTGCTTTCTTGGTTCAACAAGCCATGAGGGTATTTGTACCTCCTTTCTTTCTTTTCTTTAACATGTTTCTGTTATGATGTTCACATTTTTGCTCGTTTACGTTTTTCATATGTTGATAAATAATCGTACGAGTAAATCAAATATGAATTTGGTGTTAAATTGAAAATTAGAGTCAGAAAGAAATTGTAGGCTTGGCAGCTGAATAGTTCGTAAACCCAGGCTTGAGCTATGGCAACTGAACAACTTTAGACAACTTTTGAAGAATCTTCTTGTAACCTAACCCTGTATTACTATGTTCATCATAATCTTTTACCGTTTGATAGGTTCCATTGGTAGATCTAATTGTCGCTTTGAACATATCCTTAGGCATTTCGTGCTCAAAACATTGGAAGTGCCAAGTCAAGGCTCTGTTTATGTGCAGAAGACATTCGAGGTCAAGTCGAAACAATGGGTTCTACCTCTGAGCTGTGCTCCCAGCTTGGAGCTGTGCTTGGTATGCTTGGTGATTGCTGGTATGCATTTTTGTCTTTTGAGAGTAAGCACTTAACATATGGTATTTATGTAGTGTTTATTGCTATGAGGTGCACTATATAATGTGTAATACATTCATTTCTCAAAATCAATGAACACAGACATACATTTACCACTTAAAATATTTCACATTTGTTTGTTAGAAAGAAATAAATGCACCAGTGTGTTAAGGTAATGGATTGCTTTTATTGGACACTTCCAATGCACCGGATTTGTCCACAATTTTCTTTTGACTTGGCTTGTTCACATTGAGAAAACTTGGTTCGCCTAATTTTTTCCTTTTTTTTGTAAAGATAGAAAATCCTCCTATGCATTCCTCGCACTTCCTATATGATTGACCAAATTTCTCTTAGGTCACAAAACAACTGTAATCAAATACCTCTATAAACTATTTGTTTCTATATAACTAATTTATATTTTTATCTTGATTTCAATTCCACCAGCTTATAAATCGCCTCCTTTCAAAGTATGACAGGGAACAGCTTTTTTCACTAGATGTTGAGTTTGTATGTGTTTTTTTATTCAAAGGTCTCTTTAACATGCTTCTTGTTTTTTTCCTTTTCTTTCAAAAATAGAAAGTGTTAATGATAAATAAATGTTTCTGCAAAGTTCTGTAACAACTCAATTATTTGTCTCTATTGCGTCTCTTTAAACCCTTTGGAATTTTAAATTGGTGCAACATGAAACTAATCTATCCACCTTTGAGGGGATTCATATATCCAGATTCTTATCACTCTTATTTTTGCAGCCGAGTGACTGGAGACTCTGGTTCTGCAGTTAGTTATTTTGAGGAGAGCGTTGAATTTCTATCCAAATTGCCATTGAACGATCTTGAGGTTCTTTCTATTATTATTAATTTATCAATTTGTGAACTAACATAAGTTGCTATCCCTTCCAAATTATAATCATGGAAGATTTGTTTACCTATTTTATTGACAGATCAACCATACTCTTTCTGTTTCACTGAACAAAATTGGAGATCTGAAATATTATGATGGGGACTTGCAATCAGCAAAAAGTTTCTATCATCTGTCATTAAATGTACGCAAGGATGCTGTCAATCACCATCCTGATGTCGTATCTCAGGTCAGTGCATATTTCTATCTTTCTGCAATTTATTTAGTTTGACTTGGATTAAATGTAAACTTTATGATTAATGATCTTTTTGTAATCTGGTCGACATAAATGTCATATCACTTTCAACTGTCAATCTTGATCGTTTGGAAATAGTACAATTTTTTTTGGGAAAGCTATCGATGTGGCCTGTGCTTTATTCCTAAATCTATTATTTTATCATATCAACTACCCCCTAATTCGCTTGGCCTTGGGACAGTAATAGATTTGAGAGAGGAAATGCTTATGTTAGTATGGGAGAGCAATTATACTGATGTGTGGGGATTGATAATGGGAATGCGATATTTGAAAAAAGTTTCTCTATATGTAGAGAAAGATAGATATGGAGATAATTACTAGCTTAAGATCTTAAAAATTAATGGAAGGCAGAAGATTAGGAGAGAATCAAGCCTCTGAGATTGCTTGTCATTATGTTTTCTATCTAGTGTTTTAACAAAAGGATTTGGCTTAGTTTGCTTTTTCCCTCTCTCATTTCTACTCATTGCTGTTGTTTTTTTCTGGTTCTATTTGCTGTGTTTATCAATACACAGGTTTTAGATGTAGCTGTTTCTCTTGCAAAGGTTGCTGATGTGGACAGGAATTTGGGAAATGAAGACCTGGCAGTTAATGGCTTCCAAGATGGAATAAAACTGTTGGAATCATTGTCATTGAAACCTCAAGACAATGCTCTCGAACTCAGGGTAAGATTTGTTACGAAAGGATCAAATTCAACCAAACTTTGATATTGGGGAAAAAAACCAGTTTGATAAAGTATTTGAAAGTTGAGCCTTTTTCGTGATTCAAGAGTTGGAACTACCTTTTATATTATATATTTAAAAGTTAGGTTAAAGATCAATTTACGCCATAAATTATGGAAGTAGCTATAACATTATATTTTAAACTTTAAAATTACAGTGAACACCTTAAACTTTGAAATTATAGTGAACATCTTGAACTTTATCATAATTACAACAGATACTTTCTTATCATGTTTTTCGTTAATTTTAACGTTATTCATCCATTTAATTAAAATATTTTGCTAATAAAGTATTAGAAAAAAGTTGAAAATATTATAAATTTGTGAAAGTTCATATTTTTTATGTGGTTAAATGAATTAAAATTAGCAAAAACACTTGATTGTAAAGTGTTCTTTGCAATTATAGTAAAATTCAAGGTGTTCGTTGATAAATTTTAAAATTCATGGTATCTGTTGCAATTACTCTCTTATTTACGATTGTAAATTATTATTTATCTTAAAAGTTATTACCAATTTTAAACGGTTAGTAAAGCACGCTAGCTATCAAATATCCAAACTGACCTTCCATTGATTAATTTAATTTGATTTTCTTGATTATTTGATTTCTTTTTGCTTGTTGAATAATGTCTTTCATAACATGATATATTTGACAGGATGACCACCTACCAAAAGCCCATTATTTAATTTTTCCTAATGAAACTGATTATATATTGGATCCTATTCTTTTGCAGCGCCAATCAGTCCTGGAGTTTCTCAAGGGTCAACTTGCTGAGAAAAAACTCAAACCTATGGACTAATGCTTGACACATGCCCCACAAAAGATTGAAAAAAGCTTATTATGGTATGATACTGTGCTTTTTGTGTTGTGCTATCTTATAATCTCAAGCTTATATGGAAAATACGAGCATGAAAAGAGTTGGGGGGGTGGTTGGGGGTGGGGTTCTGCTTCTGCAGTTCTTTCCATGTTTTTCTAGCTGTAGTCGTCAATGTTGAGCTCTACTGTTGCCCTTGTATAGAATCACTTTTCTATGCAGTTTACTAATAGCACTGGTGTCGTCTTCTTTGTATGTAAAGCAATAATCATTTGTTTCTCTACTTGTTTCTTTTGTGACATTGTTTGGAAAATAAAACATCAGAGCCTCAAATATTTGTGTTCTAAAACTAGGTACACTTCTGTTTTAGTTTTGACATCTTTTTGCGGTGATGAATGTCCGCTTCTTGTTCAGGGGCGAGATTTGCTCTGTTTGAACCGGATCGTTGACCGGAGACAAACTGAGATTTTAAGTCCGGTTTGGTTGGGCTCTGAAGTTGACAACTCTGTGACCTTTAATAGTTAAGATAAATTGGAAATATTTATGATTAATTATTAGTTGACTACTAATAATAGGAGTAAGTTCTTATTGTTGCATGTCATTGATTGGTTTAATTAAAATACAAAAAATATATTAAAATATAGTTAATTATTTATTATATTTATTGTATATATTATAATTTTATATGTCTAGTGTTCAGTAAGCGAGTATGATTAGAGGGCATGGGTTGGGTCGTGTTGGTTTTCAATCCGACTTGTTTTTTTGGGTTTGGTTTATTTTAAAACTGACCCGAACCTATAGGTTTAATTGATAAATTCGAGTGCAGAATAAAAGCAACTTAAATTTATGGAAACGATCTAAAATCAACAGGTTTAATTGAACTCATTGAGAAAATTGGATCATTCATTGCATGTCATCTAGAATATTTGAGCTTACTTGACGGTTTGACTCTGATCAAGGGTATAACTTGAGGTGCCCTTCTACTTTCATGCGCCCTTCTACGGGTTCGGTTTGCTCTCGGTTTTCTTTGATGCGCTCTTTGTTGTCTTCTATTAATTTTCATTCGAGGTTCCTTATGTTCGCTTTCGGATTTTCATAACTACGCCAACTTCTGTAAAATTACAAATGAACCGAATCGATTCAACCCATATCCAGTTGGTTTTAGTCCTGACCATACCATAGTCTCGTGTTAAGTAAGTCGAATCAACATCGATATGTATTTATTTCAACGATGAACGTTTTTAACTTGTATTTACTATTTCTTAAACCTTAACCGAGGGGTAGGAGTGGACAAAATCGAGTCGGAACCGTGAACTGAATCAGAACCGCTGATTTTTAATCCGGTCTTGGTTCTAATTTTTATAAACTTGTTATTAATGGGCCGGTGCTGGTTTTTAGAAGTAAAAAACTGTGAAACCAGAACCTGAATCGTGGGTCTAAAAACTCAAAAATCGAGTAAAATCTGACTCAAATCTCTAATAAAATTCGATATAAATCTTGAAATTAGTTATAAACTCGCCCAATTACTTAAAATTCGACTCAAATATAATAAAAAAAACTATATTTTTTATTATATTTTAATTTTTTAAAAATATAAAATAAAAATCGAGTAAAAACCAAAATGAAACCGAAACCGTTAGTTCTATTTCATGATAAAACCGGTCTGGCCTGGCCTGCGCCCACCCCAACCGAGGGGAATGATTTCCATGCAAGATAATGGCTCTGATTTTTCATATCTTACGATAAATAATTCAATTATTGAATACAAAGCCAATTTGATCGATTAAAAATTCATCATTTGGTATCAAGAATCAATTGATGCAATAAATTTAATAAAAATAATAATTATAAATTAATGTTTTAATTTTATTTTAATTGAGTCAATAGATGGTTTTTAACCTATCATTGCTATTTTATTTTCGTTTTTAAATCTCAAAATTCGATTTTATTATTTATTATTTGAGGTTTTAATTCCTTAATTAATTGTTTTTCAAAAGCTTGTGCTTCTTTGGCGCCAAAAGAGGAGAGAAACCGTCGCTCTGATTCCAAATGGGGCAGTGCATGAATTGTTTGCAGAAATGGAAATGCGAAATTCTAGGGATTTTGCCAATTGTTCGGAATTTGATGGAAGCTGAAGCCGGATTTCTGCTAAAAGGTTTGAAAAATGCTTGATGTAACGCTCGCCATTTCTGGTTCTCATTGTGGATCTACTTCTTTCGCGCCGTGCTGTCCCTTTTCAACCGCTGCCAGGGGTTTTTGAGCCTGCTACTCTGTCCTCACTGCCCTAGGAGTTCTCTACTTTTACTTGGAATCTTCAATGACGGCTCTGCCGCCCACCGCTCTTTCTCCTTCTCCGACTACTTGTGATTCTCTTCACAAGGAATTGCAGGTTCTTTTCCGCACCGTATTCGTTATTTCTGGTGGTCTTAGAAGCAGACGATTTGGTTGGATTTCAACATTTTCGTATATCATTTCAATTTTTTTTCATACCTAATAAGGACGAAAAAATTATTGTTATTTTGTATTATGTGTTTTCTTTGTTCTGACTGTTCATGATTTTTCCATTACTTCTGCGTGGAAGGTTATAGTGTGATTAGGAAGCAATAGAAATGGATTTGATTCAAATGCATACTATATTGGAGGTCTTATATTCAAATCATTTTTTACCTTCCTTGAAAATTTTTCCATTGGTAAAAAAATTTTTATCTGAAAAGCTGAATCTTTTGCTAGTTATTCAAATGATAATCCTATGTGAGATGTTTCCTTAGCATTCATTGGTTCAAAAAATCTCGATACAATGGCTTCTTATGAGATATTTAATATATTCCAAGGTTCCTCCTCTCTTTCATTGAAATGGAATAATTGTTGAGTCGCTCTCTTTAAGAGAAATAAGTTTAGTGTTTGCGCACGTCTAGATTTTGTGGGACGAAATTGGAGAAAATGACCGTGAAAGGGACAAGATGCTTCTTGAACTTGAGCAAGAATGCCTTGATATCTACAGGAGGAAGGTTGATAAGATTAGAGGGTACAGAGCCGTTTTGCATCAACAATTAGCTGATACAGAAGCTGAAATAGTCAGCCTCATTTCTGCCCTCGGAGAGCACAACTCTTTTTTTCTGGTCTGTTCCTCTGTCATCATATGTACAAAAAAATTACTTATCTTTTTCATTGAATGCAATATAAAATGTAGAGCCATCTTCGTTTTACATGTTATATGTTGATTTGTTTATTTTTGCTGCTTTAGAAGAGAAAAGGTACGCTCAAAGAGCAATTATTTGCCATAAAACTTACTTTGGAGGAACTTAGAGCAAAGAAGCAGGAAAGGGTCAAGGAATTTTCGGAAATCCAATCACAGATTGTATCCATTCGTGCAGAAATAGAAGGGAATAGTCTGTCTAAAAGTTCTCACGACTCTCAAGTAAATGAGGAGGATCTGACTGCGAAAAAGTTGGGAGAGCTGAAGAAGCAACTTCAAGCGCTGCAAAATGAAAAGGTTCCCTTGCGTTATTGGTAAGGTGCACCTTCATCTACTCATCGTCTGACTTGATTTTTTTTTCTCTTTCAGATTCAAAGGATACAAAAAGTCAACAGTCATCTGAGAACCATTCACGAGCTATCAGTTGTCTTGTCTGATGATTTTCTTGGAATAGTGAATGACATTCATCCAAGCTTGGGTATTCCCATTAGCAGCGAATCTAAGAGTGTTAGCAATGACACTCTTTCTAGATTATTTACCGCTGTTAATTCCTTAAAGCAAGAAAAAGAGAAAAGGCTTCAAAAGGTAGTTGAATCAAGCTCTGTTTCATTGTTTATCACCCTATCCTAATGTAAGCTTGTGTACCAGAGTACTGGCACTAAATGTAATTGAAAGTGTCATTGTCATCTTTGTTGCATATGCTTTGTTTCTTTGATAAGTAGTAAATTCTTCTAAAATGTTTTTAACTAATTGGAAGCAGAATTTTTGGCGTCAGAATCATATTATTTCTTGCAATCAATTATCCATTAACTACATGGTAAAAATTCTTAGCTCATGAGGAGTGAGAGCTAAGTTAATTGTCATATGAATTTCTTAATATCAACTCAAGAATGGCATTATTTTTACTTTTTATTAAAAAAATTTGAGTGATGTTATACTCAGCTCGAGCCACAATATTGATTTTCTAAATTACCTATCATCAGATGGACTTTAGAGTAATTACATCAGAAGTCAATGGTATATAATTATGCATGAACAGATTCATGTTATTGTCTACCAAGAGAACGTTGCTATACCTTTTATTATCGTTTGCATTTGGAGGTCATGGTTTTGCAGTGTGGTGGAAGATGCCAATTAACTCAATTTGTTTCCTTTTGCGTTATTATGACTTCATTTTATTCAGTTGTGCTCAATCATGCGTTCCTGTGACCTGCTTATCTGAGCATTGCATACAGATATCTGGATGATGGTGACATTTGATAATGATATTAAGTTGGGGTGTTCTGTTTGTAGAATTGTTTTTCCTTCCTTTATCAAGGGTGATTGTATTAGACGCACGTACAATGATTCATATGTCACATTATTTTCAGTTAATACTGATTATATTTCTCGCATAAAATGATTCAATTGGAGTTTCATTTGAATTTCTAATTCAAAACTTGTACTATAATGTAGCTTCAAGATCTTGGGAGAACCCTACTAGCGCTTTGGAAACTTATGGACACACCAGCTCAGGAGCAAAAAAATTTTGATCATGTTGTGAGCTTAATGTCATCATTGGATGACGAGGTGTCCAGGCCAGGATCCCTTGCTTTGGAGATTGTTGAGCAGGTAGTGTTTTTTATTTCCTTAAGTTTATTCCATAGGTTGTTCCTTCAATGTCAGTGCAAGTATTAAGCCCAACTTGAATTTTCCAGACGAAGGTTGAAGTTGAGCGAATGAATATTTTAAGAGGCAGTAAAATGAAGGAGATGGTGTTCAAGAAACAAAATGAGCTGGAAGAAATCTATAAAGGAGTTCATATGGAGATTGACCATGATGCAGCGCGAGAAGTTCTCACAAGTCTTATTGATTCAGGTTCCTTTTTCTTGATTTTTTCAGATGCTGACTTCAAACGAGATACAATAATTCATAGACAAATTATCATGGATGTCAGTGATGAGACCCCTCTTATCAATGATCAAATACCATGAATAACCAATCAATAATAACAAGAATGAAAGAAAGAATAACTATTAGATTACTAAAATATGAGATTACAAACACTTAGAGGAGTTGGTTTCTTCCGAGTTCGTTGATGGTGGCTCGCCACCCCTCTAGTACTTTGATGGCGACTTGTCATTCCCAAAAGACTTGACCTAAATTCTTCTTGGTCTTTTCTCATACTAATTCCTCTCATTCATAGAAAATATTACATATAAATTAGGCTTATCAGTCAGTAAGAATCACTTCTAGAAATTCTTCCTAATCATTGTTTTAGGGTGACTTTCCCTTTACTTTATTTCTCCGTTTGTATTTTTCTACAAATTCAAAGAAATATTTTCCTTGAACAAAATAACGAAAATTGTCTTGGTAATCACGATTACAACAAAACTAAAGAACAATTAAGTTGTGGGGATTTCTTATTAAAAAAACCATGAATTTATGACTTCTCTCTATTTCCTAAAAACCAAAAACCGCTAGATTAACTCAAGAAGAAATGTACGAAGAGTTGAATTCTTTTCTTTTTTCAAATATTTCTCACACGTTCCATTAAAATTATAAAAAATGTATTCGTTTTAGGAGTACTCACATTGAAGAAACCTGAATTATGCTTGTATTTATTAGTTTTTGTTTTTTTTCTGAAAAATGGTTATTAAATTATTTATCTCTCAAACGAATTAGAAATATACGTATCATAATGATACTTACAATAGTCGTAATGCTCTCAAACTAACATTTCCGGTGGATTTCCCTTGTTCATTTGAAAAACGCGTATGAAATTGAAAAAGGATTTATTACCGTTTGAGAAAAGATTAGGTGTAGCTACAGATCTTAAGATCGAGTCTTCACTAATACTTGGTATAAACAAGTGCGGAGATTCCTTCCTAATGGACTATTGCCTCCAAAAGTGTAATCAAGTTATGTTTTTTTCTACTGTCTGTTGTACAACTTCAGTCAGAGATCAGTTAGTGCATCATTATTTATTAATTTTTATTGTAACTTCATATCTTATAGTTCTTTTCATTCGTGTTTGTGCTCAACAAAATAATGTGATTTGAGCCTAATAATTTCCAAGAAACTCGCTTGATTATTGTGTCAGAAATGATTTCACAGGCAATGTTGATCTGTCTGATCTACTTTCCAGCCTGGATGATCAGATTGCAAAAGCCAATGAGCAGGCTCTTAGCAGGAAGGAGATCCTGGATAAGGTGGAGAAATGGAATCTTGCTACAAAGGAGGAGAAGTGGCTTGATGAGTATGAAAGAGTAAGTCACTGCACAAACTATTTGCATTCTCATCTTCAAGTTAATGGATTTCATCACATCTATGTTTTTTTTTTTGAAACATTGGATATCTGATGCTTGCGAAATAGTTTCGAATTGAAAAAATTTGGCCAATCCATTATTTACCATTTTCTTTTGCCACCTCAGTGTCTCCCTCCATCTTCCATGTGATTGTTGTTTAAGCTCGTCCACAACTCATATTTGGGATAAATTCATTATAGTTAAATCCATGTTTAATGGTAGTTAAGAAGTAAAAGATTACTCATCATCTAGACTTAACTTTAAGTTGGGAATGGGAGATAACCATTTTAACACCTTTCCAAACGGAAAAATGAAAGAGAATGGTTCTTTCATGGAACATCAAACTCTATCTTACATTGTTAGTATAAGGCGATCCCTGTCATTTCCTAATAGAATGTATGTTCATTATCTTAACCAAACCAAGTTATTTCTTTTCCAGGATAAAAATAGATATAGTGCAGGAAGAGGAGAGCATAAAAATTTGAAACGTGCTGAGAAGGCACGGGTTCTGGTTGGCAAAATACCATGTGAGCTTAATCGTCCAACTTTCACTACAATTTGTATTTCATTTTGTTTTGCTAATGTATAGTGTTTAAGTGCTGATTCATCTGTGTTATTTAAGAACTCTGGTTACTAAAAAATTTGCTGATTCATGTGTGCTATTTAAGTACGCTGGTTGCTGAGAATTTAGTGTTCTTTCTACTTAGTTTTGCTCATGATTCTTTGGCACTTTTTTAATCTTAAACGGCTAATTAAATTTTGTAATCAGCCATCCTTGAAAGTCTGTTTGCCAAAGTTAAAGCTTGGGAAATGGAAAATGGAGTTCCCTTCTTGTACAACAAGGTGAATGATCAACATGCATTTATTTTCATATACCATGTCCCGATCATATTATAATCCCAATGACCGTTTTGATTTGTAGGCTCCACTATTTCAAACTTTGGGTGAATATGCAAAACAGAGGCAGGAAAAAGAAGATGAAAAACGTAGATCACGGGTAAAATGACAAATAAACTACTTGTTAATAACGCTTTGGACGAAGTTCCCATTTAATTCATCTATCATAAGCAGATCAAGCGTGCAAACACTTTTTGGACGCTCTGTCAAATTTAGATCTATCTATGTGAAGCATTTGAACAAATACACAATTATCAATCGGTCTGAAAGTTTAAGAGTATATTTGCACACATCTACATTCATTTTAAATTATCATACATACTTAAAGTTTACATTTAGTTGGCCAGGCTTAAATCAAATAGTTCTTATAAATAAATATTAACTTCACTACGGTTAAGTGGTGGGATGAATTTTTTTGCTTCAAACTATTTCTTGTATGATGTTTGAAATAGTCTAAGGAAGTAACTACTACCCTTGACTGACTAACTGAAATAATGTTTCAATATAACAAGACTTTCACTAGCTTTCCCTGATTGATCTAATGCAGGAGCAGAAACGTGTGCAAGAACAAATTGCGGCAGAGCAAGAGGCATTGTTCGGTTCAAGGCCTGCAATAAAAAAGCCTTTGGGTCAGAGCACAAGCACCAACACACTGATGGGGACGCCTGGTCGCCGTGTGGTTACTCCTAGCCGATATGCATTCTCGGGTGGAAAAGACCGAAGAGAAAGTAGTCGGATGAGTAATGTAATTCCTCTCAACTACGTTGCTCTTCCGAAAGACGAAACCACATCTAAAGGTACTTGAGGAATTTCAAATAGGAGTTGAAAACCTATTTTTGTTGGTTTAAAATCATATTATTAGAGAAAAATTCTCTGTTTCTACTAGATTAGAATGGTTAGATTGCATAAAGGTATGGAAGCACAACAATATACATATAGTAGGTTCTATCCAACACAAATCATTTGAAAGTTCAGCTACTTGAAACTCTTTTCTAGTGTCTTCTAAACTTCTATTTCTGCATTTCACATGCTTTTTTAGCTAGTTGATGGAAGCTAAAAGTTTCGCAAGGTAGGCGGTCGTGAGGATGCTCTAACAAATGATTTCTGAATATGTGGGGACTTGGTTTGGTTTGTTTCGGTTTGAATCAGGTTTGGAGATGAACTGATCAATTTTTTATTCAAAAAACATAATTGAAAACCGATGTGACCCAAACTCTGGTTGTTGGAACTGAACCAAATTGTTTTTGATGATATATCTTCAAAGACTACAAACCATAAGAGAGCTTTTCCAACGAGACTTTAAACTTTAATTCTATCAATTGATACTTCAAAATAAGAACTTTTTTTTCGAATGACATTTTAAACTTTTAATTCTGTTAGTCGATATTCAAAGTTAAGAGCAATGGACATCTTAGATTTAAATTTATGTTAATCAAGTTTCTTCTTAAAAGAATGATATGGAGCGACAGAGTAGAAAAAAAAAATCAAAATTGAATTGTAAAGATGCATAAATTAACGATGAAGTGTTTGTTGAAAAAACCCGAAAGCTAGAAGTGTTAACACATATTTTGAGATGTTAGTGAATATAGCTATAAGTTTAATGTATCATTTGAAAAACACTCATAACCATATAGTGTGTACGGATATTTACCTTATTATTTGTGTTCTTGGATCGAAATATTTAGTGTGTAATCATTATAATTTATCTTTAATAGTGCATAAAATTTGAAGATCCATATATATTTGTCATCTTTATAGTGAAGATAAACTTTTTTTATGCGTCATTGAAATTTCATCTTGTTCTCATAAAGCTCAATTGTGGGGGGCACAAAATTTTTTGATAAATAGAAGTAGTTGGTTATAAGTGAAAGGTTAGAAAAATTAGGTTTTTGTAAGTTCAAACGTAATATGTATAGAAAAGAGAGAAGACATCGCCCCACCTATTTGGCGGGGCGAGAAACAACACTTCAGCCTAGTGGGCTAGAAGAAAGTAAAACCTGGGAGGAGCTAAATACTGGCGCCGACCCAGATGATGGGTACGGCCCCTCAAAAAAGGGCTAAGGCAATGCCCACAAAACAGACCTGAACGCAGCCGGGACAAGCAAAATGACTAAATGAAAAGCTTTTGTCCCAAGTATTTCCTGAAGACAAAAGATTTTCAGTCAGCAGGCAAAGTAAATAGTACAATTACACGATTTCCTTCAAAGGGAAGTGAACAGAGGCGAATGGAGGAACAGACTCCTCCCAAAACGGCTGCTAAAATTTTTGGCTATTGTTGGGAAAACTTCGAATAGGATCTTGAAAACTTTCTTTTCAATGCAGCTTGAAACTTGTGCGGGTTGTTGGAAGTAGTTCTCGAAGCTCCGAGCATAGTGAGCTGACCAAAGATGATATACCATGGCAGCAATGAGGGTTTTAAGGACAATTGCATCTCTTTTGTCTTTTTTCCCTTCCTTGATAGTCCACTTCAGGCACTAGCAAGGGTGGAAAGGCGTATGGCCCGCACGGGCATAGCTCAGTTGGCTTAGAGATGGTATATTGGGTACAATAGCCTAGGTTCGACGTTTGCGTTGTCCTAGTGTGGGAGTTGTTACCCCCAATGTTGGGGTAGCTCCTTGGGATATCAGGTAAAAGTCTCCTATCTCTGAGCCGCTGAGTCACCGTGATTTAATCCCTTCACAAATTGTCGGGCCGGGGTGTGAGGGCCCTCAGGGCGAGAGATTTCGCCTTTTGGGTACAAAGGTGGAAAGACGTCTGTTAATGCCGAAATCTTTCTTGACAATTTCCCACACTTCGGAGGAGCAATTGAAAGCAAAGAAGATGTGTTTAGATAACTCTTGGTGTGATCCACAGAGTAGACACTTGCCATCTGTTTCCAGTAAAGATAATCTATCCTTAGTTGCCAGCTTTTCATGAAAAGCTAGCCATAAGATGAACGTGTGCTTGGGAACATGGTTGTGTTTCCAGATAGCTCTAAAGCAGGGCCTGACAGAGGCAGTAGGCCTGAAGAAGTTATAAACTTTAGATAGACCCTTGGATCCAGTGCTTGCACTTTCCTTGTGGCTTTGTCTAAATAAATTTTTAAAAATTCAGTTCAGTTTGTTCTTGGTTTTTCACGTAAGAACAAAACCAAGATTTTTCAACTTTGAAACCGAACTGAAGTGAGATTTACCGTCCGATTAACACCAATCGGTTATCCACCTAGCTCCAAAATTGGTGTTTCAAACGTTGATTCACCTGTAAAATATATAGTTTCTAATTTATGCTGTTAACACTAAAATATTTTGAGGAATAAATATAGAAAAAAAATTGGAATTTCAAATGAATCATTTTATTACAATGGCAACAACATATTAACTCTACCAGATAACGACATTGACCAGTCTCTCTTCATTCCACATTTGAAGGATGAGCTCGGCCGACTGCATTTGATCAAATTAATGGCGGTTTGTCCGAAGCTGCTGCCTTTTACTCTAAAACTTGGATCGGAAACTAAAAAAATACAGTTTATAAGAGAAATCATGCATTTATTTTGATCAAACCCAAGATTGTAATCCGGCCAAGATGCATAAAAATATGAAATCAAAGTTCAAAAGCTAAATGGGCAATTTGAAAAACCAGTAACAGGCAAAAACTGATTATAAATCTATAAAAAGCAAGATGCAGTATTGTACAAATTTGAGCTCAAAGAAGTTTAAGATTACCCGAAAGAAAAGTTGGCCGGAGGAGTTTTCATGCTGGCATGTAAGACTCCAATATCAATTGTGATGGCGATGGCGATTTTATTTCGACGATCAAATATGTGAATTTCCATTGCTTGTCGACCTGATCTTTGAACATTTCCGTGTATACTTTCCCAGCGCCATGCGGTCCGCGAATATAAAAATTGACCTGCAATGTGCGTACATGTAGTTGAACAAAGTATAATAAAAACAACATATTTAAGCAAGGTATAATTTTTTGGGTAATTGAGAAGATTGGTCGACAAGCAGCAAATGTTCAAAAAGTTTCACATTCTTTACTAAAATTATAAGTGTTTGTGGTCAGAGTTGGTTCAGTTTTTCAGACAAATAAAACTGGACTACTAAAATTTAGCTCTAAATGTTTTTTTACCAGAATCGGCACATTGGGAGTCAAAGATCGGACCAACACCATCCCATACATATTATATTCAGTTGTGGTGTTATTTTGGTGTGACCATTCTCATTAAATGTATTTTTTATAAATTTTTAATATAAAAATTAAAATTTGAAAAAAAAATAGTTACAAAAAATTGTAAAACAATAAATCTTCTAATCAAGTATTATAGTGTAATAAACTATATTAGTATATCAATCACATAAAAATTTCAATTAAAAAATCAAAATTTAATGATTGAAAAATACAAATTTTAATTACAAATTTCTGAATGATTCTGTATAGAGGCGTAGAACCGGCCAATACTAGACCAAATGTGTAGGTTCTTCTAGTCCATTTTCTTGGTCCGACTCAGTTTTGAACACTCCTAACTAAAACAAAAGAAACATTACCTCCACGCGCTCTACACCGTCTTCATCAGTCCATGCTCGGTTGGGAATGCGTTGCCGAGCGGCCCGATTTCTGCTTTCTTGACCATATCCAGTAATGGGGGACCCAATCCTTACTCTAACCTGGCAAAGAAGAGAAATTGAGAATAAAATTACTAAAGAAACATCACCAAAAATATAATAGTCATTGTCGCATCATTAGACAGATGGGGCCCTATCCTGTGGGCGGTAAGAGCTAAAAAAAAATATTCTTAACAAGACCAGCACCAAATTACAACATGTTCCCGACTGAAAACAAGAAAAGTGCATAGTTTTCCTAATTTGCAGCCATAGTTTCTACCTAATGCCTCACTAAATCTAGAATTTTTAAACACGCGACAAGGGCTCAATCAACGGATTCCATTGTCTGTGACTGTATAGAAGTGCAGAGATTATGATGGAAGACCACAAGACAGCATTTGTTCGTGAATATTCAAGATAAAGTTTTTAATTCGTTAAATATATTGAAAAAGAACTGCACAATATGCTAATTCCAACACAAGTAGCGATCGCTTTTGTACCTGGCTGTCATCTTGAATTCTCTTAAGAGCCTTATCAAAGATTTTGTACCTATCGAAAAATTAAAAACCAACTTCTGAGCAATGAATATGATAAGGACCAAGTCTATAAGGGCAGATGGTTAAATGGGAAATAAATAATGAAGAGAAGATTTGACTACATATTGGAAGGCTTGGTTATTATTATGGAAGGAAAATTTTTAAGGTATGATTTTAGAGGCAGCGAGCCACCATTAAGAAGTTCAGATGCAGCAAAACCCTCTAAGTTTTTGTATTTCTTATTTTTGTGTTAATCTAATCGGTTCTTCATGTTTATTCTTTTGATTGTTCCATATTAGGGGATCTATCAGAATACTAAAAACTCATTAATATAATAGAAATACTAGCTTTACAACAAATTGATACTCTTACTCTTTTGGCTGAAATATAAGCTCCTTGAAAACAGCATACCCAGCTGCAGCTGCAACCCCCAGCCCAGCGAGGATGATAACACTGTAGGAAGCACCCTCAGTGAAAGTAACTGGTTTTTCTGGAATGTTATAAGTAGGAGCATCAAAGGGATCCTCAACAGTTGATACATCTTTTTTGGTCTGCAGTGACAACAAAAGTAAAAAAAAGAGTCAAAATAGAAGAATAAAAAACAAATCATCAAATGTACCAGTGACAAAAAAGCACAACTGTGGCCGGTTGACAAAAACTAATCCTAATTTCCACAAAAAAATTCAGAAGGCCGGCGTTTAAAATGGGGTTTTCAGTGTTTATAGGTTTAGATAAGTTATTTCCCTACAATAACTTATAATCAATTAAGAACTTCGATGAGAAGTAGTATGGTGGCTCGATTCTTAAGCAAAACAAATTTAAATTGAACATTAAATTTCTACATTTCTCGATCATCTTCTTCTCCATTTGTTAAACAAAATTTCCAAATTTTTAGTCTTGCATTAGATAATTAAAAAAAATGTAGTCAATCCAAGTATTAGATAATTAAAAAATAAATGTTTTTGCATGACTGAGTTCTTTTTTACGATTGAACCAAGAATTAATCCAAGATTAGTATCAAAGCTGCCAATAACACAAGAACAATAATTAACCTCTGAATTGAATGATCATCACAATTTCAAGAGAAAAAGTAAACAAGAGATTTTAATGGACAAACAAGAATTGGTATTCAACTAGGACAGTATATCTGTCTCTAAACCAAACAAGCCCTAGGTTCTTGAGCCAAATATGAAGAAAACCAGAGCTCATTGGAAAAACAAAAGGAAACATATTTGACATATATAAACATGACTAAAATTCGTGATATAATCTGTGACCCTCTATTGGAAAGTGAGCCTTTTCTCTTGCTTTTCTCTGATAAGTTTTTTGCAGATAAGAAATGGAAAAAGTAGTGTTATAAAAGTTGACGAACCTCTGAAGATGTTTGTTCTCCTTTCTCTGAAGCCTTTGAAGAAATGAATCGAGAATAACAGAAACTGCTGCTGCTTGGTGTACTGGTCTCTACAACCTGAAATGAAGGCAAAATACCTACTGCAAGTTGCCTTGTACCGTGCCTTCTGGAAAGACTGCCTACCAAGATGAGCGTTAAGAGATATATTTGTTAAAAGTAATCACCGCATGCAAATCCATCCTTGTAACTTAATAAGAACAGACATTTTAAAGTCTCATTTACACATTTCAAAGGAGACACATTTTGATAGGTATGTAATTGATAAACAAAATGATCGAAATTAAAGACCAAGCCAAAAAATCTCATCTTTCTCAAAAGAACAAACTAACAAACACATCTTTCCCCAAACAAGAATGTACCAAAAGACTCTTCACCAGAAATACGCAGTGCACAAGTATGGGCGGTGTTAATTATATTTAAAAAATTTAATAAATAAAATAAAACTAACCATCAGCTGCTAGCCCCCCCTGCATATTATCATACACGAACCTATCAGATGGGAGGCTTCAAAGAGAAAACACTAAAATATAGAAAAGGTAAGTAAAACACACCTTAAAGGTAGATTTTGCATAGCCAGCGGAGCTGTTACCAACACTTGGTTTCAATGCAGCATGTAACTGCAAATACGTAAATAACAATAGAAACAAGCTTTCATGAATTGGATAAACAAATCAAAGTCTGTGCAATTATCTCATGGTAACAATGATGTAAAATAGGTGATCATTTGAAACAAAATGGGGAAACCCCTGGTGTGTTTATGCGAAAAGATAAGTAAATTTTGTGGGTATTTTCATCTTTTTATCTGGTAATTGGCAAACTCTTTGGCCAAATTTTCAAGCAGACATTTCAAACATGCAATACGTACATTGTACCCGAGAATCAAATGTCGACTAGTAAGAGAAGGGCCAAGCAGATATGAAATATAAGATGAAATTAATCAACCCATAAATCACTCACGCAGACATGGATAAAACAGGATGCTAAAAGTAAAAGAGGCACTGAAACCTGATAGTAATCCATGCTATTGAGGCAGCGAATGACACGCTGTTGCTGCAGCCCTTTGCTGTTCACGGAGAGAGAATCAGACAAGAGATTACGAAGCTTTACCAACCCTCTCGCCATTACTTCCTACAGCTTTCGAAATCTTGAAACCCCCCAAAAAAATTTCCACTTCTTATATCTGATCAGAATCTGGACAGCGCCAGAAGGTACTGAGAGGCAACCGTCATCAGGATCGAGCGAGGGATTCGAGTGAGAAGCTCTGACGGACTAAGAAGCAGAGTTGCAGACGGTGCAGCTAGGGTTTAAGCCATTGGAGTTACCAGGCTTCGAAACCTGTTTCGAATAATAGCAATGTTCCCGCCTATAAGACCAGACCCTATCTAGCCCATGGTCTATTTCGTATACAGATCCAGCTCGATGATCAGCCCTAATCCAGCTCCTTACGGCGGGGAGGACCAGGAAGCCTCATCACATTCATAGAGCCGGGTCAGTTATACCTGTACGGGTGAGACTCGGCCGATTAAATAAATTTTTAGAAATAATTAAAATATAAAAAAAAAGGCTCGAGTTTCGATAAAGAAGTCGATTTAAGCCTAAGTTTTTAAAAAATAAATTTGGGCTCCTTGTACGTTCGATACAGATGATCTGACCCTCAATCGGACGTTTGTATTAGACGAAAGATGCATCTGAATCTTCAATTTTTTTAAAAATTTTTATTTTTAATTAATTTAGTTAAGAAAAATTTATTAGAATTACTTAAAATTTTTACCACACATTCACAATAATAAAAGACATTAATTTGAAAACTTTTAATTTTTTTCGACAATTCTATGATTTACTATAATTTTTTATTACATAAATAAATAAATTTTGTCAATTACATATGTCAATAAAAAATTTTAAATTTTTTTTCACACATTTACGGCATTGTAAGACAATATTCCACAAATTTTCATGAATTTTCTATAATTTTATAATTTACTATATTTTGCTTAATACATAAATAAATAAATTTTGTTAGAATTACGTACTTGAATAAAACTTTGCGGAACTTTGTGGAGTATTTTCTTACAATGTTGTAAATGTGTAATAAAAGTTTCAATAATTTTTATTCACGTATGTAATTTTAACAAAATTTATTTATTTATGTATTAAAAAACTTATATTAAATTGTAAAATTGTTAAAAATTTACTAAACTTTGTAGAGTATTTTCTTACAATTATGTAAATGTGTGAAAAAAGTTTCGTGAATTTTAATTGATGTACGTATTTTCAACAAAGGTTGTTTTGTGTATGTATTAAAAGTATTATAGTAAATTGTACAATTGTTAAAAATTTACGAAACTTTGAGAAATATTGTATTACAGTACTGTAAATGTCTGACAAAAGTTTCAAGAATTTTTATTGCTTACTTAGTTTACAAAATTTGTTTGTTTATTTATTAAAAAAAATTATAATAAATTGTACAATTGTCGAACAAATTTAAAAATTTGTATTTTTTATTGTTGTAAATATGTAGTGAAAATTTTAAATCATTCCAACAAAATTTGCTTAGCCAAATTAATTAAAAATAAAAAATTCAAAATTAGAGATTTGAACGCATCTTGCGTCTGATACGGAAGTTTGATGGAGGGTCTGATAGTTCGTATCGGACGTTTGAGGAGTTCAAATTTTATTTTTTTTAAAATAGGTCCAAATTAGCCTATTTACTTGAAACTCGGGCCTTTTTTTTATTTTTACTCAAGAATTAACTCACTTCAATGGATTGATTTTTATAAAATTAAGTTCGAACTAAAACTAATTAGATAATCGTTCTAATAAAAATCAGACATAAAAATTTGAGTTTGTTTTAGTTCAAATTTATATTTAATTTTGTAAAATTCAACACGTTGATTATCGATCTAAGTCAACTAAAATTCAATTATTTTTTTATAAATTATTAGTTTGATCAGTTAAGCAACTTAATCTGATAGGTCGTTTCTTGAAAAAAATTTATATGAACTCAATATGGTCATATATTTATTCTGAACTAAATTCGACCTAGCCAAAATTTGACCTAAATTTTCAGGATGGTTCAAGTTTAGGTTCAATATCGACTTTTTCAAATTAAAAATCTATTTGATCTTACCTAAGTAGTTGTTTTGGGTCGTTTTGACGAGTCGATCAACCCTACCAGCTATGCTTAGAAGGTTTTCTTATTGCTTAGCCGAACCTAGCTCACAAGTCCCACTATCGTTGAGTAGGGATAGAAGTAAGATTGGATCTGCCCGTCAAATATATTCGAACCGAATACGTGGGCCAGAGCACTTTAGTTTTTAATTTTTGAAAAACTGAGGTGAACTCAAACCGATAAAGACTTGAAATTTTAGTTCGGATTCGATTGATTTCAATTATACGATCATTTTGAATTTATATCTAATTTTACTATAACCGACCTTTGTTGGTTAACTGATCAAACTAAAAATTTGTAGACATTTAACAAGACATGACTGTCTCTGTTCATTTTTCAAGATAAATCCTATGACAACCCACTCGGTGATAGCGCAGTGCTACTCGATCCCCAAAGCACTTAGTGGGGTAGGCTGGACATGACTCATAAATAAGTTTGCCGTCTTTAACCACCATAATATGTTTGAGGTGTAGCTCAATAACAAAATTGTGTAGTATCTTGTTGACAAGTTTGAGAATTCATTATAAGAGCCAACCCCCAAATATGCGATAGCGGCTGACAAGGACTTCGGATTCTTTAAAGAGGTGGATTGTAACTTGACTCACTCAAAAATCATATTTGAGGCATAGCTCTAGTTAAAAATCAACTCAGCCTCTAAAATGACACTACAAAAATTTGACTCAAATACAATAAATATATTTAAAATAATATATTTTCTAGTATTTAAATAAATTCTCAACCGAACCGCGAACTGTGATATTTTACTCGCGGTTCCCGGGTTAGGTCAGCCGATTCTCAATTTTAAAAAAAATCAATTCCAAGTCTTAATTTTTAAAACCGTAACTATAAGGGCCTGTTCAAAAATGAAGAAAAACCATGAAATACAATCATGTTTTGGTTTGTCCCGATCCTATTTCATATTTGACACAATATATATATATATATTTTATTATATTTGAGTTAGATTTTTAATTATTTGACTTAGTTTAGAATCAGTTTTTGAATTTATATCGAATTTTATTTAATTTTTCATCGAGGTTATCTAATTTTGAGTTTTTTTACCCAAGAATTAATTTTCAATTTTATGATCTTTAAAAATTGAGACCATATCCGATTCAAAATTGATAATTTCAATTTAAAGTACGATCTTATTTTGTCCACCCCCAAGCAGAGGTATCTAGTACTTACATTGCCAAGGGGTGGAATAAACACCTATGTTTACAACTATGCTTAAAATATAATATTCTATTACATAAGGTTACAATTTAACTACCCAATGTAAAATATTTTCATCTCTGCTTTTAACTATGCTCGAATCGAAGGTGCCTAGAATTTCCGACACTGCCCACGTCCAAATTGTTACAATAAACATCTCTGACATTTGTACTCCCCAATAACCAAAAAACAAGAGAAAAAATCCATATCTGAAAGTCAACGGCTACGACTTGATCTCGAGAACGTCGGTACAAGCCATCTCTTGCTCCGGCGACGTTAAAGAGGGTGAATAGGAGAGTTCCGGCAGACCGGACACGAGGGATTAACTAGCAGCCATGGATCAACGCAGGCGAGATGGAAGAAATGCTGACAGTGATGAAGCAGCCTCAGCATATCAGTTTCCTCGTATTCGACCAAGCAAATTGAGCAACTATTAGAACTCATCGTCTCCCCTCCTCCAGATTTCATGTCTTCGGCCTGCGATGAGAACAAAACCCTTCTGCCAATTTCTTCTGGGTGCGTCCGAGAAATCGCCTGAGCAACAACTACACTTTCCGGCAGATTTTCCGGCGGGGAAAAGTGGCGATAGCAGGAGGAGATGAAGAATGCAAGGAAGAAGATTGATCCTAAAAGGTATAAAAAGATGGAGGCATCCATTTTTTGGGGGGAGATCGAGAACAAGAAGAAGAAGAATTTGTTCTTTGGGTATTCAAAATTTTAGGGTTTTTTGGACAAAATGTCAACTGTTTATGTCAGGTTCATCTTTGTCTGTTCTGGCGATGGACAGATAAGATAGTTTCGATGAAAACAACGTTAAAACTTCACCAATCATTGAAACCCTAACTCTGAATAAACTACTTTTGACGTGTATACATATGCAACATAATCAATGTAACAATTTATCATTTGATCAATGACACAACCTCGACATAATATATTATAACTTAAAACCTTGCAACATGTCCAAAATTTGTTATCATTGTCAAAATAGACAGTATAAAACTAATATCGTCTATCAATTATGTTGATAGCAAGTATTCGTTAGAATGAATCACCGAAATTATGGTCTCATTCGGAACGATATAAACTCCCTCTCGTGAAACAATAGGCATACGAGCAAACATGTTCCTATGTGACGATCTTCTCCATCCACCTTCGATGATGTTTCTTGGATCTCCAGTGAACGCTAATGGAGGTTGTCTAGAGGGTATGTTGGTAGTTTAGTGGCGGAACGGAATTGTTAAATTATTCTTATATTTTTGCATAAATTATTAAACTAAATTAATGAAATTTGTTGACTAAATTGACGAACATCGTTAAATTAATAGATAATTAGATATTGTAACATTAGGGTATCGGTTAATTACGTTGAAATTCAAGGTTTTGGCTTTCAATTTTAAAGTTTGATTTATTTAATTAATAGCCACTTTTGGGTAATTATTATCTTGGACTAACGTTGGATTGTTTAATTTAAATCAAATTAAATCTGAATTAGATGAAGATTTGGTGGAATAAAATCACTATTTTTCTTGAATTAAAAACAATTCATCGATTATTTTTATAATTTTATAATTATTAGCTTTAAATTCGTGTATTTTCTCTCCCTCCCCTCTATAATTCAATTCATCTGTTGCCTAAACCTTATTACGAAAACAAATCACCATATTTTCTCTCTCTAACAAACCTTTTTCTTCTTCTTCACCGATCCAAAAAATCAGTTTTTTTCACGCTCAGTCTCTAGTCTGTAGCTTTGATTCTCAGCAATGGCGGCTACAAGCTTTCTGGGTTTGAATGCTTTTTCTGATACACAGATTCACGGCGTATCAACGGCGGCGAAGAGGAGCGGAGCTACGACGGAGAACGACGAGAGAGGTCAGAACGTCAAAGACGGCGGAGAAAGATTGGACAGGGAGGAAGGGGGTCCGTTTATCTCGCCGATTACATTATATTCCCTGGATTTAAGTCTCCAATGGCGGTGAAATCCGCTCACATGCCTGGCTCTTCCTCCATTCAACATATTGATCATAAAATTATCTTCTGTTCAGATTCAAGAAGCTACAAACTGAACATGTAAATTCAAAAAAGCTCAAAAGCAGCTTCTAAAGTAATATTTGTATAACAAATTAATTTACAGTCTAAACTAATGAAATCCAAAATCGAATCAAAGATTAGCATGAAACAAGACTAAGTGATCATTGAATCAGCTTAGTTGATTTCACGCTTAATCGATGTCGACAGAGCGGGCAAGATCCGTTGCGAATCAACCATCGAATAATGCACTTGGCACAGAACAAATGATCGCAAGGAAGCCGAATCGTGTGAAACCCGAACGTATGTTCTTCCAAACAAATCGAGCAATCTTCTAAATCTTCGTTAACTTCTTCGTACAACATCGAATCTCCGTACTTATGTATCGTTCTGTGGACCTTCCTTAGACATTGCTTGAACCTGCTTTCTCCGTCTAGAATTTGGGTCATCAAAATCCCGGAAAAAGCTTTGAATTCTTCGTTTATTGCCTCGCACGGTTCCTTCAAAAAGATCATCGGCGCGCAAGCTGTCACCTTTTCGTCTCGGTCAACGTCAATGATAACGATATAGACATAGATTTGATGTATGTTGTTGATTCTTACTATGCCGGAGTGCATGCCGATGGCGCCTTCTATGAATTTCTCTTCTTTCGGCGAGAACTTCGTGTCGATCTTCGAGAGAATCTTCGAAGCTGCGGCCTTCGGGAATTTTTGGAACAACCTTTTGGAGACCGAAATTTCATTAGAAATCAAATCTTCATCTCTCTTCACTAAAACGACGTTGACGAAGAGCCTGCCGGAAACGGCCGATCTGTGACCGGGAACTTTCGTTGGGCGGCGTCGAATTTGGATCTCCATTGGCTTTTGATTTGGAAGCGTTGACTTTAAGTGCTTGGTAGGGTTATAAATAACAAGAGCTTGTGTAATTTGATTCGGGTTGGGAGAACAATTTGTTTCCTTGCTTGAATCAAATCTCAAAAGTGGATTACCTTATCTTATTTGATCCGTGTATTTTATTTAATAACGTTTGCTTTTATTTGGTGAGTTTTTAATTTTGAAGGAAATAAATATTTCAATTAAATATTTATAAAAATTTAATCACAATGGAGAGAAAAAAAGATCAATCGCAATTAACATGAACCAAAACTCCGTGCAAGAATCAAAACGATCGTGAAAAATTGAAAACCGTAGCGAAAAAATCGGGCATTTATCATGCAATCAAAATTTTTTTACAACTCTAAGACATTATAGACACTCGTTTCCAATTAAAGATCGGAATCAGGGTACAAACGTGACATCTTTAAAGTATTCGTGCTCGAGAGCGCTCTTGGCTGTAATTCGAGAGGCGGGATCCAAGCAGAGCATTTTCTGAAACATGATAAAAATTAAGTTGAACTAGTCGGAACCAATTTTCACTGCTTTTTACTCGAAAAAACAACATAAAAATACCCTTTTTACAAGTAAAAAAGAATCTAAGATTCTTGAAGACATGTAAAACATAGAGAGATCAAACGCAATTAACACGAACCAGAACTCGTGCAAGAATCGAAAATGGCATCCATAAACTCAATAGAACACGATATGAGAGAAGGTTGTGTTTTTACTTACAGAAAGAAGATCAACACCGTTTGGTTCAAGAGTTGGAACAACAGAAGCCAAGTCCTGAAAATGCCAAAGTTTTTTTCAATTAAATTTTTGCATAAGCTTCCAGACATGGAAATCAGCCATTGAAAAGAAACTTAAAAGCAATTACCCGAGGAGGCCACCTTGGGAAGACTGGTTTAAAATCAGGCATTGAAGTCACTCCGGGCCAAGTTTCGTGGTTTGGAGTGCCCATCACTCTTTATTTAACCACGTAGAAACGAAAAGAAAAGTTCATTACAATAATAATCAATTCAAATATCTATCCTCACATTATTCAATATGCAAGAAGGCATGATTTTGCAGATTATACTATTCCTCTTATCCGAGAGGCATAGAAACTAAGTCTTTTTATCCAAAAGATTAATATTTTACTTTTACCTTCTTAGCATACTCTCTTGAATTACCTTCTCATGAATCGAATTTTGATTAATTAATTAAAATATTTTCTAAATTAAAATAATTATTTTTGCACTAATCAGAACTCGACACGCTTGAAATAAGTTAATAGAGTATACTAAGAAGATAAACTTTATCATATCCAAAATAATGGCACAACAACTAACAACGGATTGAATTTTGATTGACATGCAATGCAATAATCAAATCAAAAGGGTTCCATAATGTTTGTGGCGGCAGAGTTGAAAAGTAAACGACATTACTGGAGAGCTGTTTACCTGAATATTCTAAAAATTTCATCAATCTCAGAATCTCCAGGGAATAATGGCGTTTGATTTAGCATTTCGGCAAATATACAACCAACAGACCAAACATCAATAGGGGTGGAGTAGCCGCTTGATCCAAGCAATATTTCTGGAGCTCTGTACCAGAGAGACACAACCTGTGTGAAGCCAAAAAAGGTATATATCAAAATAGACAGGTAAATGATATCAATATTTCTGTGTAAAATAACATATGATCATACTCACCTCATGTGTAAATGCCCTGAGCGGAATACCAAATGCCCTAGCCAGTCCAAAATCAGCAATCTTTAGTGCTTTGGTACGTCTGTCTATCAGCAAGTTGTCAGGCTTCAGATCTCTATGAAGAATTCTATGAGAATGACAGTAAGCAATACCACGAAGAATTTGGTGAAGGAACATCTGCAAAAATGTCAATGGATTACAATAGCTCCTATTAGATGTAGTCCCACTGCATCGATGGCAAGATTTCTAGTTTAGAACAAGGAAACGTATTATACTAGAGCAGGCGAAGGATTTAACACCTGACAATATAAATCTTCATGATGAGAAACAGTGAAAATCAAATTGCCAGATTGGTTTTTTACTTCACAAAAAAACATAAAAACGTACAGGAGAAATCCTAGTGTTTAATGTACAGTATATAAGCCAGCAAAGATCAATGCAACAAAAAGAATAAATAAACTAAATAGTTATAGATGTCGTCACAAAGTAACGCCCATCAAGTGATAATATCTTGCTTATTAAGTTAAATCTAGTAGATGGTTTCATTCACATCAAGAAATAACATAAAAAACAAGATGATAGAAAATAATAATATTCACTTTAATTTGATGCAGATCTTTGCCAAATTCTGGGCAGGACTTCATGAGCTTCGTCAGATCCAGGTCCAGGTACTCAAAAACAAGATATAAATGCTTCTCACCGTGCACTACATCCAGTAACCTATCACAATAAAACAATGATAACTTGTTATAGGAGTATCTTCCTCAGACATCAGAAATTAGTACTTCATATCTTAAGAAACAAGATCTACAATATTTTTACATTTACCCAAGAAGATTATTACATTCATCAAGCAAGTCAAACCACGAGCATTCACATGGCAATCAAGAAAGACGAAAAAACTGCACTAAGAAAATGGTTAAAGGCTTAGCTAAGAATCTTAGTTACTGGATTAAGAATCATGAATGCTTTAGTGGGTGATTGACCAGAAACTTCACAAGGGACAAGTCTACACAAAAAGATATTATTGTCATCAAGGTTACCATAAAGTTATATCAACACATATTTTAAAGTTGAGTAACACAAAAATACAGCAAGCAACTTTGAATTGGGTCAACATCAAAGTTCTAACCTTGATATAACTAGAATGCTGTATCCAAGCAACAAATCTTGGAAAAAAGAACTTTGACTAAGAAACGAATGGCAAGTTCGATGGCCACATTTAAATTATTCCTCATTCTAAGCACGTTGAAAAAATCGCATCAAGAACCCAAGGCAACCTAAAAACCGCTTCAATCTCCCAGCCCGCCTCTAAGAATGTACTCTGATGAATATATACCTAACAACGTTTTCATGCTGCATTTCTTTCAAGAGTGAAATTTCCCGTATTGCTGTTCTTGGAACTCCTTCCTCTCCCAGCTCCATGCGAATCTTCTTCAAAGCAATAGTCTTATTAGTGACGCGGTCACGAGCCTTGTAAACGACGCCATACGATCCTTCACCAATCTTTTCCACCTTTTCGTACTATAAGAAGCTCACAAGAATCAGCAACCAAATAAAATAAAAATCAAGTTCAAATGAAATGGCCGCACTTCTCTATTAAATTAAAGAAACTATAAAAATACATTGAAATTCCACCCGCAGTACGGTTAACAACAATAATTAACAAATAAACACATGAAACTATGAAAGCACGCAGAAAGGTATCTCGCACTCATCATCGACGACTAACCTTTTCCATCAAGTGCAGATGAAATGGCGACACTTCACTATTCCAGGTACTAGACACAGGACAAAGAGTAGGATAATTCAGGAAAACGACAACAGGGCAAGAACGATTCATCTGGAACAAGATTCCAAAAAAAATCAAGAAAACGTACGACGAACCTTGAGAAAACCAAACGAACATCGCCAGCCTATGCAGTTGAAACTCGGAAGACTTTTTGAAAATGGCGCTGCAGAGGATACAGACTACAGAGTGAAAAAGAAAGGAAGGGGGAGAGAGAGAGCAGGGTAGCTTTGTCATTTCGTCTGTTGCCTTCACTTTTTCATTGCATATTGAATGACAGGCCGGTTCGTCGGGTCGGACTGTTTTCAAAAAACAAATAATCATCCGGGCCTCCGGCGAATCAGTTTTTGGAAACTCGTATTCAAATGATCATAATAATTAATCCGAACCAAAATTCATAAGTAATTTTAATTTAAATTTAAATTTAATTTTATAAAATTTAAATATGCGAGTCACTAACTCAACTAAGATTCCATTATTTCACATTTATTTTTTGTTATATTAGTCAACTAACACAATTCATAGATTTAATTTATGAAAAATAAATATAAAGTTGAACGGATCAGAAAATTGATTCGACCCAAAACTGATTCGACCCGAAAATAACCGAATTTAGTTTAGTTTTACATTATTTTTTTAAAAATAAAATTTCATCTAATTCAACTCATATAATCTATTTCATTTGGTTGGATTAGTCGATCCAATGCTCTAGTTGGAGTGCATCACGCGACGAGTTCATGCTTGATTGTTTATGATTGAACCGTAGGATTGATTTTCAACTTAAGAGAGGGATGGTTAGGTTTGCTAATTCTTTTTTTGATTTTATAATTTTAATTTTATAAGTGTTTTAAAAGATTAAATTAAAGAGTAAGGGAGAAAGATATAACTGATTTATTAACGTGGTTGGACTCAATTTTTGCCTATGTCCGCGCTCTAAGGTCGTACCTTGAAAATTTCTTTATTTCTCAACTGAAATAATTGTGATTGACACAATTGACTTCTGAGTTCAATCAAACATTACAATGACTTTTTTTAAAAGACATTATTCTTATTTTGTTTGACTAATCTTTTCGAATGATGTAACATTTACTTCATAATTTTTGATAAAATAACTGAGTTACGGTTTTACAATAATCGTTCACTTACACTGTGAAAATAAACTCATTGCATGTAAGTAAAAAATTCGACAGCACTTACGAATTGTTTTTTCTCGAGTCGAATTCGTCTCTTCTTTGACCACTCCTTCTTCTATTTATAAATTGGTCTTTTGCTGAGTTTCAGTTGACCTAAACATGTTTCGGGTCAACCTAATATGTTTCGGTCGACCTAAACACTGTAGTTGTTGAAGATAATTGTTGGAGGGTTTCAGTCGACTAATACATCTTTCCGTCGCAATTTTTCTGTCGACTCTTTCTCAGATTTGGTTGACCCTTCCAGTTTGCTTCAGTTTTTTGGTCGATCGAAACTCCATTTTAGTCGACTCTTCCATAGACAATGCAAATTCTAATTTTCTCTAAAGGCTTTTGATCGACCTCTCCTACAAAGCGATCGACCACTAAAGAAGTAACTTGACAATTTATCTAAAAAATTGTTAATTTTATTAATCTAAATATCAAACACTCAATAATTATCGTAGTAATATTAAATATTCTTTTTAAAAAATAAATTATTCATAAAAAATAATATAAAAAATTATTAAATTCTCAATAAGTAAAGACCTGTCTAGATCTATTTTTATAATTAAATGGTTTTAATTTTTTAAAATAGATTTTACCCAATAAAACTAGGGATGGGCTAAACCGGCCCGCTCGTGGGTAAATCGGAATTGGCCGGTTCTTCCCGGGCCGGGCCAGGCCGGTTCTATTATAATAAATTCATAGTAACAGTTTTAATTTGAAAAAAATCGTGAACCACGGGCCGGGCAATGGTTTTTCCTTCGAAAAACCGTTGAACCATAAAAAAATCGACATATAAATACTAAACTTAAACTTAAACCTAATTTTATTCTTTCTATTTTCACCAGCCTTGGCAGCCGACGCCCTCACCTCTATGGCTCTGCCTGATGCCCTCACCACGCTTGACGCCCTCACCTCGCTCGACGTCTTCACTTCCGCCCGGCGCAGATCTCGCCTCTCGGTCGTGACTCTCTGAGCTCAATTCCTAACCGGCAGCTGCAATACCTCCACCAAATCGACATTCGGTTAGTGTTTCATCCAGTTATTTCTATTTATTGCTTATTTGGTTGTTGTTTTTTATAGTCGGTTAATGTTTGTTGTTCGGTGAATGGAAACATTCCATTTTTGGGTAGAAATTGGATAAATTGTGCAAAATTTAGAACTTGGTTGTTGTTTTTTGTTTATTGTCATGTAAGGTTCCGTTTTTTAAACTTTTTTTTGCTGTTTTTAGGGAAAAAGTTGACGAATTTTGAAAATCTAAGTGATTTCTATTTGGTTAATGTAAATCATTTAGATTTTCAGGTAAAAATTGGATAATTTATCAAACTTTTGGAATTTGGTTGCTGTTTTTTGTTTATTGTCAAATACGTTTCCGTTTTTTGAACTTTTTTGGCTGCTTTTTTTATTGTCTGGTTAGGTTCTGTAAGATGAATTCTATGAGTGATGAAAGTTCACAAAATGATACCAAAATATTTAAATCTGAAGTTTGGCAACACTTCACTAGAATAGTCTAGAGTGATACAGCCAAATGTAATTATCGTGGACACTCTTATACGGCTCATCCATCCAAGAATGAGACATCAAATTCGTTGAAGCATTTGAAGTCATGTAAGAAGTTTGAAAAAAATGTTGATAGTACACAAACGACCTTGTCTTTCAACCGTAGTGATAGCAATTTGAATATAGTTGAATTATATGAAACAATTTCTTAATTGATGATCGATATGAAAGTCTGATTAGATTTGATATTAATGTGAGAAATGTCATTTTTCGGTACTTATAGTTTCAATTATCATGTTTTGTTTAGGTAGTTTGATTATATCTAATTGATTATGTTTAACATGTGATATATTTTTTTGTAGATTTCACCATTGATGATACTTTTGAACATTGAAGATGATGAAACAATTTATCATCTCTGAAGAGGTTGAACCTAGGCTCTTGTACTTAATCTAGCATCTCTGAGCCAATTGAACTATGTCTGTGCAGGCTAATAATCTGGTCTATATCCACGCATAAACCTTGCATTAGAAGACTCCAAATGAAGAGGTTGTTGTTGGTCCTATATTCTACTTTTTGATGTTGGGGAAGAGTATTATTTCTGACTGCTGAGCTTGAATGAAAGAAAATGTCAAAACCTAACGAATTATAAACCATAGCTAGGTTTCATATTGGAATCAACACCTCAAAACACTCTTTTTCCTTCATTCAATACATTTCTCTTCTTTAAGGCTTGACGAGGCTTGACGAGGCTTGAACGGGGCTTGGATGTGGCTCGGACTGGGCTCGGACGGGAGTTGAACGTGGCTTGATCATGGCTTGGGCTTGGCCTCAACTCGTCTCGGACGGGAGTTAAATGAAATGTAACTTGATTACTATCATTTCTTCTAATTCTCATCAAATTTTTTAAGTTAATTAAATTGATGAAATTTATAATTAAATTGACTAATATCTTAAAGTCAAATTATTAGTTAAAATTATGATAAAGTTCGAAAAATTTGCTTCAAACTTACCCGATTAGAAATAAAAATTTATGTAATTGGTAGTTTCGAGTCTTGCAAGAAACTCTTCTTCTTGTACCTAAAAGGCTAAATCCCTCGCCCTCAGGGCCCCATGCCCCGGCCCGACAATTTGTGAGGGGGTTAAATCACGGTGACTCAGCGGCCCAGATATAAGATGCATTTACCTGATATTTCAAAGAGCTACCACAAGATTGGGGGTAACAGCTCTCACACTAGAACAGCGCATGCGTCGAACCTAGTCTCTTGTACTCAATTTATCATTTCTTAACCAATTAAACTATGCCCGTGTAGGCAAGAAACTCTTATTTCTTTGGACATGAGTCCACTACACGTGAACTTAATTACTGTAAGTGTTAAGCAACCATAATCACACAAGGAATAAGCTGTATTTGACCTTTAGAAAGGTGGTTTCTTCAAAATTATATTAAAATATTTATCATTATTATTTAGAATTAATTTCTGGAAATATAATATTTATGCAGTTGAAATCCAGGTTTTTCTTTTTATTTTTACAATTAAAATTTCAAACAGTTAGTGCAAAAAAGGGTTGGAGAAATAAAAGTAAAAAATTATTAAACTTAATTAAGATAATAATTCAGAGTGAAAACCAAGCATAGAAAGAGAGATCACGTGGAGATTGGGTACAAGAGCTTAGGTTCGACGCATGCACTATCCTAGTGTGAGAGTTGTTACCCTCAATGTTGAGATAACTCCTTGGGATATCAGGTAAATGTCTCCTATCTCTGGGCCGCTGAGTCACCGTGATTTAACTCCCTCACAAACTGTCGGGCCGGGGTGTGGGGGCCTTGGAGGCGAGAGATTTCACCTTTAGGGTACAAGAGATCACGTGGAGAGATTCATTTAGGTGATGGTTGGTATTTGGTAATCCCGATCCATTATTTTATTAATTAATTAATTAATTAGTTAGTTAAAAGAGTCGGTTAGATCCTACTTTTTATCGAAGGCTCTAGCATGGTATCCTATGCTACAAACACGACAAAACTCGTCATGTTCCTCAGAATCGACCATACCGAACCGATACGTCGAAGAGATCATTTTGAAAGGAGTTGGGGTCGGTTTAGATGCTAAATCTAACTAGGTTAAGGTATACCCCAAAGTTTTGTGTTTAAGTTTTACTATTTATTTTACTTTTTACTATGGAAACAATTATTAGTGCAATTAACATACAAATGTGTTACAATTTATTTTTCTAATCATTATTTTACAACATCAAAAATATATTCTTGTTTTAACAAGATAAAACAATTAAGTTTAAAGCTACAAATTTGTTTATTTTCATATTTATGAATTTACATTTATTTGTACACAAAATTAGGCTTCGAGTTTAAAAAATATCAAAATGGTAAAATAAGCAAAAATAACTGTAAACTCTGAGAAAATATATCGAAAATATATCGAAAAAATCTCAAACTTTAAAATGTATCTAAAAACCTTATTGTGAGGCCAACAACTCCCAGGCAAGAGGCTGATTGGGAGTGACAGGGAGGTCCACCCCCCGATCCAACCATTCGCATTAGTTTGCGGGGAGGGCGGAGGGTCCACCCCCTTGGGCAGGCTGTCGTTAACTCTCAGTCAGCCCTCGCTCCTATTTTTTAATTTAATATTGAAAAAATATTTTACTAATTAAATATTATTGAAATAAATTAAAGTTTTTGTCATACATTTATAACAATATAAGATAGTAATATGAAAATTTTCAAAATATTTCAACATTTATACAAATTTTTATAAATTTATTATTTCAAATAACAAAATAATTTTATAAAAATATGTCGTCCATAAAAAAACTCTAAAATTTTAAGATAAATTCATATATTATTTTTCTTTAAATTTATGAAACATTTTTGGAAAAAAATGATTATAATAATTTTAAGATAAATTCATATACTATTTTCTTTCAAAGAAAAATACTATTGAAGTTTATCTTAAAATTTTATTCCAAACAACTTGTGTTAACGACCTAAAGATAGGAGGTCTTTACCTGATATCCCAAGGAGCTACCCCAACATTGAGAGTAACAACTCATACTAGGACAGTGCAGACGTCGAACCTAGGCTCTTGTATCAAATCTATCATCTCTGAGTCAACTAAGCTATGCTCGTGCGGGCTAGGTGAGAGTGACCTAATATCTGAGGGGAGCGGCGGGGGGCAAACAACTTATGGGCAAGAGGCCAGGTGAGAATCACCCGAGAGAGGCGACACTAGGGTGAGGGCAGGTGATTGAGCCTCAGAGTCACTCTCAAGTAGCTTTTTGTTCCGGAGTTGTTCGTCATCCGCTAAATTTTTTTTGATATATTTTAAAAGAGAAGGGGTTTTTTTATATATTTTTTAAAATTTTAAGTTTTTTTTAGATATTTTACCATCATCAAAATTATTTATTTATTTATCAGCTAGCGTTGATAAAATTAAAAAACTAAATGTTTGTTTTGCAGCGCGTGGTTCAGCTTGGGGATACGCGTGTAGAGTGCGATCAACAACCTTTTGGGTCCAACGTAAGCTTGAAGTTGTACATGGCAAATCTGTAATCATACGCCCTACGGCTTCTGATCCACTCTACCCATCATTCCTAATAATGAACTGCCACATGGCACAATCATGCGGCTATTTTATAATTAGCCGTCGACAATATTTCACGTCTCCTCCCTCCTTGACAAAAACCTCTCTTTTTTCGCTCTTCCTCGAGATCAGCCATGTCCGCTGACCTTCAATTCCCCCGAGATTTCCCCAAACTCCATCTCCGAGCCACCCGGCCACCGTCGCCGGAACGCTCACCGGCCGGCATCTCTTCTGACTCTCCGAGCGACCTCCCTCCCAGCACCAACGCCTCAGTTCCGGTGGAGATAATTGACGACGCTGGCGTCGATATTTGTAGGACGCCGAGATCGGACGAGAGCAGGATTCCCTCCGTCGTAACTTGCCCGCCAGCGCCGAGAAAACCGCCGCGTTCTTTTTCCGGCAAAAGAAAGACAGAGCTGCAATTCTTCGAGATCGTGAACAGGGAAGAAGTGGCCGAGTTTTTCAGAACGAGTTTCGAGTTTTCTGAGACTTCTCTGTCAAAAAAAAGAAGAAGCTGCTAGTGAAGAATTCATGGCGGAAGTCTGGATTTTAATCATCAAAAGGCATATTCTTTCTATTTTTCTTCTGAATTTCATTCCTTTTTTCAGTTTTCTTTTTTTTTTAATTTCTCCAGAATGTCGGAATTGTCGCAGCTCCGATCTGAACCAGTCAGCCATTGTCGAACTCATTGCGAAAATTACGAACTCAAATTATCGTCTCTTTCTGGGTAATTTTCAACGACTATTTCTGCAAATTAATCGACAATTCAATACGATAATCGTCGTAAAACTAGGAAACTTCTGAGATATCAACAGCTGTTCGTCAAGAACATGGTCAGAACTGGGGAAGTTCTGGAGTGAAGGTGATTAGCTACAGGTCGAGGTTGAATATTGCAATAGAGAGATGCTCTTATCTTGTTGCTGAAAAAGAGAGAATATGCGGTAGTTGAGGTAATTATTTAATTAATTGATCCGATTAATTATTTTAGTGTAAAGAAAATGTGAGTTTTTGGGTTAATTTCTTATTTAAATTAATTTATTTTGTTGTTATTTGGATTTTTTTTGTCGGTGTTTGTAGGATGGTTGATTAGTGCCGTGACATTTTGCACGCTTGAGTAATTCATACGGCTTCGAGATTCAAATACGTAGATTTAAAACGACTCTTATATCGTGATATAATCTCGACAAATTATAACTAGGGGTGGACAAATTTAACGACCGGATTTGGTCGGGTTGGATTGGTTAAATTCTGAATTTTATAAATTGAGGGGTTGCGTTATGCGTTGTGGTTCAAGCGACGTGTCAGTTGTTTTGAAAAAAAAGACAACTGATAAACCCTCAAAATTGACCCGATCTGATCCGATCAAATAATTTATGAAATATTTTCAGGGTAAATTTCATTTCTTTTGAATTCTAAAATTTAATTTTTTTACATGATGATAGACCCGACCCGATCGTTAACGGGTCGATAGTGGCTTGGTTATTCAAAATACTCTGCTCATTCAGTTAACTCGATATTAACCGATTTCTTAACGGGTTGGGTCAGTCTAATTCAAAACCCGACCCGACCCATCATTATAACATACATTTCTGTATATCGAAATTTAAAAATAATTAGGTGTTTGTATGAAGAAACTTAAGATAATTTTAAGTGGTAAGTTTAGAAAAGTATATTAAAAAGGGCGTGACATTTGTATGTCAAAATAATGAAACACTCCTCTAAGATCACGTAACTTGATCTTGAATTATGCGTGACCAAATCGCTTATTCTCGGGTATGGAATTTGATTTTATTTTTCTGTAATTTTACTTGGTGTAGAGTGTGTAAGAACGCATGATTATATTTCAATATCCATAATAATAATATCCCGGCCACGATAGGTTTCTTTGTTTCCAAAAGGCAAAATCTTCGCTCTTAGAGCCTCCGTACCCCGGCCCGACAGCATGTGAGGGGTTAATCACGGTGACTCAGCGGCCCAGAGATGAGAAATTTTTACCTGATATCTCAATGAGTTACCCCAACATTGGAGGTAACAACTCTCACACTAGGACAACGCATGCGTCGAAACTAGACTCTTTGTTCTCAATCTATCATTTATAAGTCAACTGAGCTATGTCCGTACGGGCCGTAAATTTAATGTTTTATGACATATTTTATATATTTGGTACCATTCAATCATTGGTTAATTGCTTGTAGCTGAGAGGCTAGAACTAGTTCATGTTACGCGACCGATCAATGCTAAAACTATTATCTAATTAATCATTTGTCGTCACATTTATTTATCGTTTATTTTTATGTAATATAATTAAAATAAATTACAAATAATTAAAATAAAAACTCAATTAAGCTAATTAAACTAGCAACAATCACTGACTATTTGATAGCATTAAATGATGCACCTAGCATTGTTATGGTGATAATCTATGAATAATTGAATAAAACATTGTTTATAAATGAGCGAGTAATTGGACAATTTCCAAAAAAAAATCAAACTATTCGATATTTGGTTCAAGGTTCAGAACAAAGGACGGAACCAACCATCCGAATATATATTTTTAATGATATTATTTTAAAAAATTTAAATAATAATTTAAACATTCACTTTTACAAAAAAAATAAATAATACAACAAAAATTAAAATGTTAAGCAAAAAGATGAATTGACGTAATTATTATCGACATGAACTTTATATTATCATTGTCACGGGCCTCATGAAAGAAGAATGTTGAAATATAGGACGAATATGAAATATTACTACAAAATGTATCGCGTGACATAATATGTTTCTGTAAAAAAAAAAAAGATAATATCGTGATCTATAATGAGTAATACGATATTATATGCTTCGAGTTTAGGCGCATTCGACCTTATTATGAGTTTTAAGCAAAGGAAGTCTTGTAGTAGAAGAAAGAGTACTCATATCAATTGACTCTCATACTATGTGGGAGTTAGCTCAGTTGGTTCAGGGATGACAAATTTAGATCAAGAGACACGGTTCGAAACATGCGCCATCACAGTGTGGGAGTTTAATCCTCCAATGTTGAGGTTGCTCCTTGTGGTGTCAGGTAAATGTCTCTCATCTCTAGGCCGCTGAGTCACCTTGATCAACCCCTCACATGATGTCGGGCCAGGGTGTGAGGGCCCTGGAGGCAAAAGATTTGACCTTTTTGGATGAAGAGTACTCATATAACATGCTTGACCTGCGCATGCAAATGGTAGGAGATTAAGTTTGAGATTGAGTCATTTTTTCTGAGTGCATCCGTTTGGTTGAGCCGGTAAATTGTTTTAAAATTATGGTAAATATTAATTTATTTCATGTACGATGTAGTAATTATAATAGATATTTGTACTGGCGTATTTATTGGATATACCCTTTAAAAATGAGTATTTATTATTTTTAACATATGAGGTTCAAATGTTTTCAGTTTCGTTCGAATAAATTTGTTGAGCTATTTTTGGAAAGTTTATATGATGAAATTACAATTTAAGTTGACCGAAAATGAGTTTAGGTCGACCGAAACTTACTAAAAATATCAAGTCACTGGAAGGGCCTACTGGAATCACAAAATGGTCGATCGAAAATGCTTAAAAACATCAAACTACTGAAATGGTCCATCGAAATCACAAAATGATCAACTGAAATCACAAAATGATTGACCGGAAGCACAAATGATCGATCGAATCTCCAACTGATAGAGTTTTCTCTCTAACGACTAGTTGAAATGGTCGACCGGAATACTCACGATCGAAAATACTCCGAAGGTAAAATTGTAAATAGAAGGAAAGAAGTTCAAAGAAGTAAAAAATTCTACATAAGAAAAACGAAGCAGTAGCACAGCCAAATTTTTTACTCAGACTCAGTGTATTTTCAATGGCGTTTCCTAAGCTGTCCATTCTTCTAATATGCCTTGAGAACTTCAATTTTTCCCATAACAATTACGTCTTCATCAAACGCACCATCTTCAGTTTTCAACTGAATAGGTGAGAATCGAGCACCCTCTCTCGTAGGGGTGGGCGTCGGATCGGATTGTTGTCGAACCAATCTGATCCGATGAAAATCAGATTGGAGTAGGGAGATCTGATCGGGTTGACTCCAAAAATCAATCTAAATCCGATCCGATCCGAATTCCTGCAAAGTTTTTGGATCGGATTTCGGATCCGACGGTTTACCTGGGCCGTTTTCCCGAGAGCATATGAAATTTTCCATTTTCCAGCATCTCATTTCCAGAGAGATCATCTGAATTCCTGCAAGTAAACTACAATCTCATATCGATAATCTGATTTCCAACTACAATCTCAACATATCGATAATCCAAAACAACTAAAAGTAAACTATCAATAATTCAATCATAATCCAAAAAAATTCATCCATAAAAATTAATTATAATCCAAAACTATTCATAATCTAAATTTATCCAAGTATCAATGATTCATCAATCATAATTCAAAGACCAAAACAATAAAGAATACGAAAACAACATTACAACAATTCATAAAGACTAAATCTGATTCATTCGATTACATCGGATCTACGTCTCTCCCGCTTGCATTCTCCGTAATTTCTACAAAATAAAAACACATAAAACATCCTTATTAATATAACATTAATAAATAGTAATGTTAATAAATAACGTGTAGTTGAAATATACCTTCGTCAATCGTTTTGTAATCCTCTAGTACCTCCGACAACAATGGAGTTTCAGATTCCGAACGGATCCATCTTTGAGTGCATATAAGTGCCTCCACTATTTTCGGTAACAAGAAGTGCGGAATGAGTCAATAACGCGACCACTACAACTAAAAGCTGACTTTGATGGTACTGTAGAAATCAGAACGATTAACACGTACTTCGCTATCATACTCAAAACCGGAAACTTATGGGAATTCAATTTCCACCATAGCAAAAGGTCTAGATTATCAGAAAATTCTTCAACAACATCGTGTAGGCAGACGTCAAGTTCCGACCTACTAATTCTAGACTCGGTAAAAGATGACCCGGAGTATAATCTAGAAAATAAAGGATCTTTCAGTAGTGGTGCGCTAATGTTGGACGAACTCGATGGTTCGTCACTTGAACCTTTATACTCACTGTAAAGTCGGCGCAAAAGAACATCTACTTCGTCATAATATTCACGCCCCCGCTCCTCCCCCATCAGAATCGTCAAACAAAGTTTTAACATATTAGCTTTGGACCGAGGATCCAAAACAACTACAATCCACATAAGTTTATTCATTTTTTTGATGTCCCCCCAATACTTGTCGAACTTCGCAATCATGTCATTAGTCATTGTTCTCAATAATGGATTACGACCGTCAACGTGCATTTGAATATTAAGCTTCATTCGACATACCTCACTAACATACATGTTGGAGGTCACATACAGGGAACCCGATACGGAAACCGTCGACTCATAGAAAATTTCCAAGAATTTGGTAAATTGACTAATATTCACCCAATCTTCGTCTATCAGAGGCCCTTTATCTCCCATATATGCTAAGAACTGAGAGTCAGATTCTGCAAGTTTGTCGAATGCAGCTGCATACTTCTCAGCTCTTTCCAACATAAGGTATGTCGAGTTCCATCGAGTAGACACATCAGATGTCACATTGCCCTTAAATGTTATCTTCATCATGTCAATGCAACTTTTGAACTTCACTAATCGTGCTGGTGAGGATTTAACGTACTTCACTACCCTCCGTACTCGACTAATAGAAGTTTGATGCTCCCTAAGCCCATCATTCACAACTAAATTGGTGATATGAGCAAAGCATCGCATATGAATGAAGTCTCCATCCAAAATCAATCTATTCCAATGTCTCAAACTCATAACCATATGTGCAATGACCACATCATTTGAGGAGGCGTTGTCCACCGTAATTGTGAACACATTCTCAATCCTCCAACCACGCAAACATCTCTCAATTAATTTCTCAATGGTTTCTCCTCTGTGGTCATCAATCTGTCAAAAATTTAATATTTTCTTGTGCAATTTCCAATCTCCATCGATAAAGTGGCTTGTCAAAACCATGTAGTTTATATTCTGCGCAGATTTCCAAGTATCCGTTGTCAGGCAAACTGTCTGATTACTTTTACTAAAATAATTTTTCAACTGATTTTTCTTCCTCTTATAAATGGCCTCGATATCCCTTTACACTGACCTGCGCGAAGGTAGAACCAACTCGGGCCGGAGATATGCGCACCACTTTCTGAATCATTCTTTTTCTATCATTCTCATTGGTAGTTCATCGGTTATAATCATGCTTGCAAGTACTTCGCGCGCTTCTGCCTGCGTAAAATATGATACAGAAGACGAGCTTGCTTCCCCTTTATGCGTAGTAAAAGGAAACTTCTTCTGTAATTGATCTGTGGCCAACAAATACTTGTTGCAACTCTTCAAGTGCTTTGTCATATTCGAACTTCCTGCCTTCTTCGTATGACAAACATATTTCTTGCCACAATGGTTACAGCTAGCTTTCGGATCTTCTAGATCACATCCTTCATCCAATGTGAAATGATCCCAACATGCAGCCCTAAAAGCTCTTTTTCTTGGATTAGTGGCAGGCTCAATAGGCTCCATAGTGGTCGCCGGAGTTGTAGATGTTGATTGTATCGTAGTGTCGATAGTTGCAGAAGCTGTGTTTTCCATTATGCAATAATTCATTACCAAATTTAAAACACAGCATGAAATATAATAATTCATTACAAAAGTTCATTCTAAAATTTGGTAACTAGTTCTCGGGTAAGCATCAGATTCGGGACAGAGTGAATCGGATCGGATCGAATCCGATCCGATCCGATCCCCATCCCTTCTGGCCGGGACCCGACTTCCTGATGTTCGACAATACAATATGATTGTTATCCATCTACAATGCAAATAATAGGGTGGATGACGGAATCTAACCTGAGACTTGAAGGCAGAAATCGTCGGCACTCGGCACTCGGTAGAGGGGTGGACTTCTGCAAACAAGAAAAATGAAGGGTTCGTGTCGCGGGAGTCGGACGATCGTCGTGAGTCGGGAGTCGGGAGTTCAGAAGGGTTTCGAGACTTTCGATTTGAGGATTTCAGAATTTCGAATTGGGACTCGTTAATAATCGGCAATCCGATGTTCGGATCGGATCGGATCGCATTGAATCCGATAACGATCCGATCCGATAAACGATCTGACGTTCGGATCAAAACTCATTTTTGTCCACCGAATATTGTTGCCTGATCCGACCCGATCCTATCCAAACCGATTGGATTGTCGGATTGGGTCAGATCCGCCCAGCCCTACTCTCCCGTGGCGAACGTCACAATTCAATCCCTTTACAGCGCCAAACATCTTCGGCCACTTTCGCACACCAAATCAATTGTGACTCTCATACTACTTGTAACTTATTGAAATTTGTTCTTGGGCTACGCAACGGTTAGTTTTATTCAGAGATGGCAAATGAGCCGAGCCTGCCGAGCCTAACGAGCCTGCCGAGCCTAACGAGTCGAGCTTAACGAGCTTTTATTAAAAAAATTTCAACTCAAGCCGGCTCGCGAGTCACGAGCCTAACGAGCCTGCTGAGCCTAACGAGCCAAATATACATAAATAATTTTATCTTATATAAATAATTATAATTTATTTATTGTAACGCCCCGTTTTATTTTAATTAATTTTTTTTTTAAACTTAAAACTGAATGATATAAAATGATCATAAGTTTACTTTTATCGTTCATTTCGTGCTTTACGTACTTAGACGTTACTTATAAGATACGAACGAAATTCAATGTCACACAATACCAATCAATCCCATATTATTGGGTCGGTGCACGGTGTGATGCACCCCAAATAGGTTTACACCAATCAAACCCTCAACACAGGGCCGGTGCACGATGTGATGCACCCCAAAACAGTAATTACACGTATACATTCACATTATCTTATTAATCATACTTACTATGGCTAAACTAGACATATAATTCCTAACACACCCTTTGTGATGTAGGCCCCGAAGGGAAAAACACAAGCAATGAGTTCTTACCTCGTTTACAAGCTGAATTCCTACTCAATTTCTTCTAATTTTCTAGACTTGTCTTCAAGAACACCTTAAAAATCACAATTAACTTAAATAAGTAACCAATATTTTATTTCTGTTTTTCACCTAACTTTCGGGGCTCATAACTCTTTCTATACTTATCAAAATTTCATATAAGTGGTATCAATCTCATTATTATTCTGTCTACTACATTTCATATGAAGAAGTCGTGGCCGAATTCGTAGCCGACGACCCACTAAAACATACGTTTTTTGAAATCAGTCAGTTTCATATCAAGGAGCGGTCGACACATTTAAACAAGGTGTCGACAGTTCTACACGAGGTGTCGACCTACCACTGTTCATAGGTCGACCTCTATAGCTTGAAAAGTTAAGGTGTCGACCGCTTGTGTCAAAGTGTCGACCGGTGTTCAAACCCGAGAGTTTTAAGGTGTCGACCAAGGTGTTGACTGCCAATTAAAACTTTCATAACTTTTGTTCTATAAATTAAATTTCTATGGTTAAAACTTCATTCTTTTCCTTATTGAGTCTAGTTTAACTTTGTAGAAGACATAAAATTCAAATTCAGAGCATAAAAGTATCAAATATACGAAATACCAAATATCGCTCAAAAGTTCTATTTCTTTAGTCCAGTTTTCATTTGTCAACTTCTAACGTGCATAACTTTCGCACCACAATCCAATCGAGTTATTCAACCTATAAATCTTCTCCTTTTGATGTCTTCTATAATTTCGTAGAAGATTTTTTTGTCACGTAAGCTCATCTGTAGCATGATAAAACAGGAAAACAGAAACTATCCAGTTATCGATTTTCAACCCAGTGGTTGTTATCAACTGTAACTTTCCAAAATTCATAACTTTCTCTACAAACCTCCAAATTGAGTAATTTTTGTCGTTATAGTTCTATCAACTAATTCAATTAATTTCATTAGAAGGACTTAAACTCGTTTAAAGAATTTATCTCTTCAAAAATCAACTAATCTTAACGGTCAACATAAGTTTACTTCGTAGCTGGGCGAGCCCGCTCATCAAGCCCAGACTCGGCAGACTCGTGAGCCTGAAAAAATGAGTTCGGCTCAGCCCGCCTTTCACGAGCCAGCCGGCCCATTTGCCACCTCTAGTTTTATTCAAATCACCGACAAAATTTGTTCTTGGATTGTGCAACGGATTATCATAGTTGTCATTATCGAACGAGGTTGAAATTGAACAATTACCTCGTATGATGAGTCATGACAAGTACCATGATGTGGTTTCTAAAGTTGCCAATTCGCCCAACCAAAGGCCCATTGAAAAGGTTAAAATCAATGTTACAAATTAGATTAATTTATATTATATTTACGATAATGGGAGGGGTGAATTTGTCTAAGATGGTATTGGAAAATCCAATCTTTTTTTTTTAATGAGATAAAATTAATCATAGGAATAAAAATAAATAACAAATTGTTGAAAAAACCATCACTTAATTATTTGTCAACGTTGAAAAATCCAAAATGAATTGAGAATAAATAAGTCAACAAAATCAGCACCAAATCACTTGTGTAGACTTAAAAAGAGACTAATTTCACACCAATTTCACGCCTCTAAACACAAAAAGAAACCAAAAAAATGAAATATGTTGTAATCCTCACTTGACAGAATTAAAATTTGAGTTACACTGACACGATAATTCTATTTGTTTTCTTTGGTTCGTGACGTTTGCAAAATTAGTGGACGCGACAAATTCATCTGTACACGACTTTCGGGTACAGTATTGGGTCATCGGATAGTGACAAACCTTTTAAAATTAAAAAAAAATCTAATCATACATTATATTAACAAATGAGAACCATACACCATAATATAAGATAACATCATGTGTAGATGTGTAATAAAGATTAAAGAGGGTGGCGTGGAGATTAGGGCAACTAGGGAGAAGTGAACAAGAGACTTGTTGACTTCTCCTCATTAATTATTCATTAATTTATTGCTCGAATCTTGAATTTTTTTGGCCTACTCATAACGTCCATCTTTTTTTTTTTACATTTTTTTTTGGATTTTTGTGATTATTCCTTGATGTTGCATGTTCTTCGTTGAAATTACAAGATTCTTGATTCATTTTTGTTAGGCCGGTGACACGATTACAATGTAGTAATAATATAATTCAGTCTCGATTAGGTGTAATGCAATTGATTTTTTTTGTAATAAATTGTAACATGCTTCATCGTCTCAACTAGGGGTGGGCAGATTCGGTCCGATCTGGCGGTCTGATCCAATCCGATCGGATTCGTTCAGATCGGACCAGGTATTCGGTAAATGAGTTTTTCATTTGATCCGACTTTCAGATCGTTATCGGATCGGATTGACTATCGGATTCGAAGCCAAATCCGATAGTCAATCTGATCTAATCAGAAAGTCAGATTGCTTAATTCAAATCGGCCGAAAGTCGAAAGTCAAAGCCCTAAATCATTCATCCCCGACTCCGATTTTGGAATCCAAAAATCATTCGTCTCAATTTCTCGACTCCGCTACTCCGTCGGCGAGGCGGCTCTTCTCCTAGACTTCGAGTCTCCCTCCAACGACGGCCGCGAAGAACATAGGAGGAATCGACGGAGAACTGAAAATTTCTGAATTACAGGTTTTTAAAAATCCAATCTGATCCGATCCGATTTCTTTATTCGGATTTGGATCGGATTCGGATTCGGATGACACAAGCATCCGAATCCGATCAGATCAAAATTTTTGATCCGATAACACCCGATGCCCACCCCTGGTCTCAATGCCAAATCGTTCGAGTCCTATTGGAATTGTTTTTTTCTTAGAGTGAACTCAAAAGATGTTGCTTTATACAGATATTCGTTTTGTTTATCGTTCACAACTTGACGGGTCTGAGCTGTTAAATATATTTGTTTAATTTTATTATTTTATTATTTCAGTAATGAAATAATTTAAAAATTATAATCTAGGTTATAAGATGGGAAATAGGGTGAAGTATTGAATTGCATTAAACACGAAAATAAATTCACCTTTTCAAGTATGGTAGAGACTAGAGATAGGATCCTAGCTTCACACACTACGACACAGCGTATTTATCAAACGACCCGTCGTTTCTATCAATGATTTAGGGACTTTCCGTTACCGTCGCCGTATTTCGGCAACTGAACAGAACCGTTAGAACCGGCGACCGCCATTGACGACTCAGAAAGCTTAGCTTCTTCCTCGCGAAACTTTTTGTAGATATCACTTCTGTAGAACTTCTTCGTCCTCAACACCAAAACCAGCGAAACCAACGTCCCGAACAGCGTGACGGCGGTGATTATAATGAACGACAGTTTAAAGCATTTAATTCCTTCGCAAACCAGTTCCTCCCCCTTGATTCTGGTCAAATTTTTGGCAGAAAGCTGCTTGTGAGCTTCTTTGTCGTATAAATGGCCGGCGACGATCACGTTGAGGACGTAAAGTCCGACTGGGCTGGCCACCGATCCGAAATTGTACAGCGTAGCGTAGTATTTGAGTCCGAAAACTTCGGAAATAATGGAGAAAAGCAATGGCCACTGAGCTCCGTAGCAGAAACCGATGATAACGGAGGCGATGTAGAGGCCTCCCGGCGGGTTGAAGGCAATGAAAATATGGCCGACGCAGGAGAGGAGGAGGACGAGCGTGAGCATCAATGGCCGAGGAAATTTGTATTTGGTGAGGAGCATTTCCGACGAGAAACCGGAGAAAACCCGGCCGAGATAATTCCAAATGCTGACGAGGGAGACGAAGGTGCTTATGCTTTTTTTGGGGTAATCTAAGGATGCTCCGATTTGTCCAAGGTTATCAATGGCGGTCAACGTTCCTCCGACGCCGCATGCGGTGGCGATGAAGAGGAGAAGCATGTCGAAGCTGAATAGAGCTTGGAGAATCGTGTAATCGTCTCCTCTGTTTGGAGGGTTAAACGCGTTTTGCCACCATTTTTTATTCTCGGAGCTTGATCGGAGCTCGGAACCCTTTGATTCGCGAGAAATTTCTGGGTTCATCGCTTCTTGGGTTACGACCTGTAATGGGTAAGGGTCGTTGACTGCCAGCACCTTCTTCTTCCAGAGCTTGTATTCTTCGTAAAGAACGACGGTGAACGGAAGTAAGAGAAGGAAAACCACCATGGCTGCACTTCCACTGTACTCGCTGTGATTAAACGAAAACTTCTGTTGCAGAATGAGCATGACCATGATGAACCCAGCGAGGCCGAGAGAAATATAGAGGAAATTATAGAAAACCTTGAGCTCGTTTGGCTGGTGAGAGAACTTCATAACTCTCACCGTCGGCAAGAAAACGAAGGAAACCGCCGCCGGTAACCACCCGAGAAACAGAAGAAAACTGGTGGCGTCGTTTCCATAAATGGCGTGATAAAGCTGAGTCACAATAGCTCCACTCAAACCCATGTAGCCTTTCAGAATTCCGATCACAACTCCCCGTCGTTGAGGGTAGGATTTAACGCAGGTGACCAGAGCTCCAGTATTGGCAAACGTCGTCGCGTTAGCTCCGACGCAGATGTACAAACACATAAGCCATACTTTGGTCGGAATCCTGTCTTTTACAGAGAGCCAGATCATAAAATAGCCGAAAAAGTTAAGAATCGCTCCCATAGCGAGCACCGACCACGGCGGCGTAACTTCGTTGATAAGTCCGGCGACGATGCCGAAGGTGGTTCCGACATCTTTAAAGAAACTTACAAAGTTTAACGTGGTTTGGTCGTAGCCGAGCGCCGTTTTGATGGTGCCGGAGTAGAGACCGAAAAGATAGGGAATTCCGGCCATGGACATGATCAGAAAGGAGGCGAAGATCATGAACCATGACCCTGTAAACGTCTGAACGGCGAAAGATTTCGCCGTCGATCTGCTCCATCCTCCGGCGGAGGATGATGAGAACGCCATTAATAGCTTTCAGAAATTTCTACAGCTGATCGAAATGGATAAGAAGCTCTCTCTCTCAGATATCATATAAGGTATTATGACGTCCATCCATGGCGGATATATATATAGATACAGTGCCGAGTCCAGCTAGACAACACTCTATTTTGAATCTTTGATAAACCAAGTCGACATGTTTGACACCCGGACCGATTTTAATTACTCTTTTTTTTTAATTAATTAATTTAAAAATCAGTCAAGATTTGACGTAGAATCGTAAATTGAGTTGTATTTACATCAAGTTTTGTTTTTTATTTTTAAAATAAAAATAAATTACCAAAAGAGAGAAGAAAGAAGACATGAAACTTCCAAGAAAAAGGGTAGGGATAAGATGATCATTGAACTCTATTTTAAGTAAAATCGATACGATCTTATCTCATCGATCTCGTGGAGGCCGGTTTCGAAAAGACGTACGTATGAAGCACGTATTTTCTACTCTGATTGTCGAACGTTCTCTCGGTTGCGATTTAGAAACTTGCCCTAGTTTAGGAATAGAATTGACT
>QAOC01026763.1:143104-160030 GCA_003255005.1 Begonia fuchsioides | reverse complement strand
GGTGTGCTTAGTGTTGCAGCAAGTTTAGAATTCAGAAACAACTAACTTGTGTCGACCGAACATAAGATATGTCGACCGAACATGTTCCAGAGGAAAGATTGTGTCGACCGAAGCAAGTTGTGTTGACAGAATATATTCCAGAACCAATGTTATGTCGACCGAACATAAGATATGTCGACCGAACATGCTCCAGAACGAAGAATGTGTCGACCGAAGAAAGTTGTGTCGACAGAAGATATTCCAAAAGGAACTTTATGTCGACCGAAGTATACTTGTGTCGACCGTTGATCAGCACGAGAAGTCAAGCGTCAAAGTTGTTCGAGAATACATAGACGAACTTGTGTCGACCGAACCTAGCAACCGAGAACAACATATGTCGACCGCTACAGTAGTTATGTCGACCGAACAGACAACGTTACGAAAAATAAAGACTTCAACGGCTAGTTCGATGTGTCTAACGGCTAGTTCTTATGTCGACCGGTACAGAAGATATGTCGACCGAACTACAACGACGCTATAAATATGAAGCTTATTTTGGACAGAAAACACTTTTTTTGAAGCAACGAAAAAGGTCAAGCCAAAATTTCTTCTGAGCAATCTCATTCTCTCAATCCTTATACCCTCACTTGTTCATTTAACTTGTGATTGAGAGAGTCGGTTTTTCATAACCGCAATTCAGCAAATCTCGTGTAATTGAAAGAACCGAGAGAGAAAAAAAAGGGGTGACACCTCTTATAAAGAAGAGTCATTGTTGTAAAGGTTTGATTGACACCCGTAAGTCAATCATAGTNATCCGAATGAAGGAAGGAGATGAATGGAAAACCGCTTTCAAAACAAAGTATGGCCTCTTCGAATGGTTAGTGATGCCTTTCGGGCTATCTAATGCCCCTAGCACATTTATGAGATTGATGAATTATGTGCTTAATGATTTCTTGGGAAAATTTGTGGTTGTCTACTTTGATGATATTTTGGTGTATAGCCGAAGCTATTTGAATCATGTAGGCCACCTTCGGATTGTGTTTGACACACTAAGGAAGGCACATCTTTATGGGAATCTTAAGAAGTGTGCTTTTGTGCAAGAGAGAGTTCACTTTTTGGGATTCATCATTTCACACAAAGGCATGGAGGTAGACCAAGCAAAAATTGAGGCCATTCGGGATTGGCCAATTCCAAAGACCATCTCGGAAATAAGGAGTTTCCATGGCCTAGCTTCCTTCTACCGAAAGTTCATTAAGGGGTTTAGTACAATAGTGGCTCCCCTCACCGATTGTACCAAGAAGGGAAGAGACTTTGAATGGACTACCAATTGCCAACAAAGTTTTGATCAAATCAAGGAGGAGCTTTGCAAGGCACCCGTGCTCATGTTGCCCGACTTCAACAAAGTATTCGAGATAGAATGTGATGCTTCGGGATTGGGGGTTGGGGCTGTTCTAACTCAAGAGGGAAGACCTCTAGCCTATTTTAGTGAAAAGTTAAAAGGGGCCATCTTGAACTACTCAACCTATGACGAAGAGTTTTATGCTCTAGTCCGAACCATTGAGATTTGGCAACACTATCTCCTTCCGAAGGAATTTATAATCCATACCGACCATCAAGCTCTCAAACACATTAGGAGCCAAGGAAAACTTAGCAAGAGACATGCTAAGTGGGTGGAGTTCCTTGAACGATTTCCCTACATCATCAAGTATAAGAAGGGAGAAACCAATATAGTGGCCGATGCACTCTCTAGGCACACTATCCTCCTAACCAAACTCAACTCAAGAATTTTGGGATTTGAATGGATCAAGGGAGCTTACAAAACAGATCCGGACTTTGGAGTGTTGTTTGAGAAGAGCTTGGATAAAGAAGAATGTGGTCATTACCTCTCGGATGGATACCTTTTTAAAGGTGGCCAACTATGCATTCCTCAAGGAGGACTCCGAGAATCACTTGTTAAAGAAGCTCATGAAGGAGGTCTTGCTGGACACTTCGGGGATAAGAAGACATTAGAGACACTTAAAGAACACTTCCATTGGCCTCATATGATCCGAGATATGCACAAGTGGGTGGAAAGGTGCATTGTTTGCAAAAAGGCCAAAAGCCGAGTGCTCCCTCAAGGAATGTATATGCCATTGCCCCTTCCTAGCCATCCTTGGGTGGAAGTAAGCATGGATTTCATCTTGGGGCTACCTCGGACTAGTAGGGGCAAGGAGGCAATAATGGTGGTGGTAGACCGATTTTCAAAGATGGCACATTTTGTGCCATGTACCAAGACAAATGATGCAAGTCAAATTGCCGAGCTCTTCTTCAAGGAAGTGGTACGTTTGCATGGAATCCCTATCTCTATAGTTTCGGATAGAGATACAAAATTTTTGAGTGCCTTTTGGAAAACTTTGTGGAGGAAACTTGGGACAAAATTATTATTTAGCACTTCCTTTCACCCTCAAACCGATGGCCAAACCGAGGTTGTCAACCGATCTTTGGGGAGCCTTTTGAGGAGTGTAGTGGGAAAGAAAATTTCGGATTGGGATGTCCAATTGCCCTTTGTGGAGTTTGCATATAACCGAAGCAAGCATAGCACCACTCAAGCTACACCCTTTGAGGTTGTCTACGGGTTCAATCCTTTGACGCCCCTTGACTTAGTGCCTTTACCTTCTAAAGATGTTATCAATCCCGACGGGGCAAGCAAAGCAAAGCAAGTTCAAAATCTGCATGAGAAGGTTCGGAAAGCAATTGAGAAGAAGAATTCTTCCTATGCAAAATTTGCCAACCGAGGCCGAAAGAATGTAGAATTCAAGGTTGGTGATTTGGTGTGGTTACACCTAAGGAAGGATAGGTTTCCCAAGCAAAGAAAGTCTAAGCTTCTTCCAAGAGCCGACGGCCCTTTTGAAATCATGGAGAAAATCAACAACAATGCATACAAGTTGAAGCTACCCGGGGAGTACGGAGTCTCGGCCTCATTTAACGTCCAAGACTTATCACCATATATAGATGGCAATGAAGAGGAGGATGATGAGGAGAACCCCTTAGATTTGAGGACAAATCCTCAAACACCCGGAGGGGATGACATGCCCGGAAGCCATAGCTTGGCCGAGAGCCCTCAACAACCGGAGGGTGCAATGACCCGTAGCCGAGCAAGGAGTTTTACTAATGTGTTTGTTGATTTTGCAGGAATAATAATACCTCCTTTGAATCTCCATGATGCCCCCTCACCGGTTGATATGGAGCACCCCAAATACTACCTTAGGTGGGAGTGTGAAGGAGGAGAGAAGACAACCGAAATCCAAACTCCTCCTCGGCAAGATGATCCATCCGAGCCTTGGCAACCTCCTTCTCCAAGTGGAATAGAAGAAGAGTAAAGTATGCAGCATGGGAAGGATAACTTAAAGTGGTGAGATCTTGGAAGGAAACCTCGGTATAGGGGTTTTGGCTTGTGATAACCGTGTGTGTAATAAGTTGCATGGTTTACGTGAAAACCATGCAAGTGTTTGATTTCTCTTTGTTGTAAGATATTAAAACGTGGCTGCACGTATTTTTAGTCTTAGGGAAGCTTTAGGCATGGGAGAACTCTTTGACTTAGTAACCCATACCTCTAGCAAGTGATAAAGTCAAGGTGGGCCCCATGGCCATCCCCCCCTTTGTTGGCTAATCACTTAGGTTAGTAGATGTCATTATTTTTGTGTTTGTAGCTCGTGGAGGAATGGGGTTTTACCTTCCCCTTCCTTGCATTTTCAGATCAGAAAAGATTGAATTGAAGAAGCTTTGTGCTCTCCCCTTTTCTCTCACGGCAAGGCTAATCAAAGGTGAGTAACATCCTTTGCTTGGAGTTGTCTTGGTGTTGGTGTCTTTTGCTAGAGTCACTAAGCCCTAGTTTAACTTCCCTCCACCTCCATTGGATCAAGGTGAGGTTAAACATCCCATAGCTTTCATTCCATCCTCGGCCTTTTGGCTAATTTGTGGTGTTTTGCCGAAATCTGCCAACCGAGAGCCTCCAAAAGCTCTCAATCGGTGTCCAGTGCTATCTTTTGTTTTCTCCGTGCGATTTCAGACCAACTTTGGCTGAAATCTTCTCCTCTCTTTGTGTCAATTTCTCCCACTGATTTCTCATGCACAGCATTTTCCAATCGGGAGATGTGCATTGACCTTACTACCCCTTTTTCAGCCATTCCCTGCACTGTTCCTGTCTTCCAGAATGTGTCCCCGTGCCATCTCCTAAATTCCACGTGCGTTTGATCTTAAATTTGGACGCAAGTGACTTAAGTCTTTATATTTTAATTGTGTCAAGTTGTTTTATTAAATTCCCGTATGCATTTGGCAAATTGGCGTGACAACTTCCCTGTTCTGCCTTTCCTTCTATTCTCGATAAACTGTTTGTCCACTTAAAAGTCGTTCCGTGCGTTTTTGAGTTTACCTCGTGCGTTTTATTTGAATTTTTGGCTGAACTAAGTTTATAACTTGAATTTATTTTATCCTAAGTTTCGTTCTGTATGCAATTCTCTGAGTGACCGAACCAAAACCCTCCCCTGTTTTCATCTTTTCTCTCGGCTAGCATTTGGTTAACCGTCTCTCGTCCCCTCTTTGCTCCTCCCCCAACACCTCCACATCTTGGAGCGTGTCAATAGGGCTTAGGGATTAAGGCTTAGTGCTTTGGGTTCAGCAGTTTGGGCTAACGACGTAAGCTCTAGAGCTTTAGACTTAGGTCTTTAGTCTAAAGGCTTAGAGATTTGGGTTAGCGCTTAAGAATTATGGCGTAGGGCCTCAGTCTTAGGGCTTTGGGCTATGAACTATGGGCTTTGGGCTTCTTCCTTAGGGATTAGAGCTTAGGTTTTAGGGCTTCGAGCTAAGAGTAGGGCTTAAGGTTTAGGGAATATGGAATATGTCTTATTGATTACGACTTATGGCTTAATGATTGGGGGTTAAGGCTATGGGCTTTGATCTTCGGTCTTAGGGATTATGGCTTAGGTTTTAAGGCTTTGGTCTAAGCTTAGGGCTTTTGGCTTATTCATTAGGACTTAAGGCTTAGTGATTAAAGATTAGGGCTATAAGCTTTAGACTAGTGTTTAGGGCATTGAACTTTTGGCTTAGGACTTTTGGCATAGAGGTTAGGGCTTAGGAATCAGGGCTTAGGGCTGAGGGAAAAGGGCTTTGGTTTTAAAGCTTAAGGCTTAGGGCGTAGCAATCATGACTTAGGGCTTATAGGTAGGCCATAGGTTATAGAGAGTTAGGCATAAAGCTTATGGTTAGGGTTAGGGTATAGAGCTATGGTTGAGTACTTAGGGCTTTGAACATTTGTCTCACAGCCTTTGGCTTAGGGCTTAGGTTTTAGGGCTTTCATCTTAAGGCTTTGGGCCTAGATGTTAGGGCAATGGCTTTTAACTTAGGGCTTTGGGCATATAGTTTAGAGCTTTTGGCTTAAGGCTTAGGGACCAGGCCTTAGAGCTTAGGGCTAAGGGATTAAGGCTTTGGGGTTCGAGCTAATGGCTTAAGGCTAATGGCTTGGGGCTTATGGCTCAGGGCATAGGGCCTAGGGCTTAGGGCTTAAGGCTTTTGGGTTTTTGCTTCAATTTTTTTAATTAGGGCTTAGGCCATATGGCTAAGGGCTTAGGGCTTAGACCTTATGGCTTAGGGCTAAGTGCTTGGTGTTTAGAGCTTACGGCTCATGGCTTTGAAATTATGAATCAATTCTTAGAGATTTGGACTTTAGGCAATGGGCTTTGGGCCTAGAGCATTAAGCTTATTTGTTAGAAGTACTGGTTAAACATTAGGTCTTTAGGTGTAGGGCATAGAGCGTAAGGCATATGGCTTAGGGCCCAAGGCTTAGGTCTTTAGGTCAAGGGCTTTAGGTGTAGCACTAAAGGTTAGGGCTTAGGGTATAATGTTATGGCTGAGTTCTAAGTGCTTTAAGCTTTGGTCATAGAGCTTTGGGCTATAGACTTACGACTTAGGTTTCACTGCTTAAGGATTAGGGCTTAGAGCTTAGGTCTTAGGGCTTTTTTCAAGGGGCTTTGATCTTGGGTCTTAGGGCTGTATGTTACGGCTAAGGGATTTTAACTTATGTCTTTAGGCGTAGGATTTATTACTTTGAGCCTAGGGCATATGGCTTTAGGCTAAGGGTTTGAGGCTTTAAGCTTAGAACTTAAGGCTTATGGCTTAGGGCCTTGGTCTTCAGCTTTTCGGCTTTGGGCTTTGGGCTTTAAGCTTTATGTGTTGGGCTTAGAGCTTATGACTTAGGGCTTATGGCTTAGGGCTTTGGGTTTCTGGCTTTGAGATTAGGTCTTAAGATTTAGGTCTTAGGGCTTATGGCTTATGGCTTATGGCTTATGGCTTAGAGATTACAACTTAGAGCTTAGAGTTTAAGGCTTACAACTTAGGGCTTAGGAATTTTGTCATAGGGCTTAGGGCTCAGCACTTAGAGATCAGGGGAAAAGACTTAGGGCTTCAGGCATAGGGCTTAGGGATAGAACTTAGGGCATTGTCCTATGGACTTAGGGCTTAAGACTTAAGGCTTAGGGATCATAGCTTAGAGACTATGGACACCAAAAGCCTACAGGAACGCTTGAGCCCTTATGGATTCCAGAATGGAAATGTGAGCATATTTCTATGAATTTCGTAGTGGGTTTACCGAGAACAACAAAAGTGCATGGACGTTCAAAGTCATCTAAAGTCTTACATTGTCTTTCTTAGCTTATCTTTAGTAGTTTCGTTATCTTTTACGTTTTGCTATTTAAGTGTAACACTTACACTATTTTCAATAGAGAGAATTTTAGTAAAAATTGTGCATTGCACCTTCTTCCCGAAAGGATCGAAGCTCCCTCTCGATAATTCCCCTCCGGTGAGTTATATCCGGCCGAGTGTTATCAACCCTTGAGTGTTCATCGGTGAGTCATATCCGAGAAGACATTCAAGGTCTACCGAGTTCAATACTTTGATTGCTCAAGTATTCAATTGCCTTCATCCATTACCTTCACCATCTTTATCCCCGAGCCTTCATACATTCACTACCGAGTCATCTTCACATTCTACCGAACCATTCCATATTTTCCACCACCAAACACCCTCATTCCTACCACATTACGCTTCCGCAAACCCCATCCTAAATTGGCCCGAGCCAATTTGCCGATCGCCATACATGCGACCTCCCCGGTTACGTGAAAAGCGACAAGTCCGACTAAGTGTGTGCGATCCTGGTGCACGCTGCACACCAAGCCCTAAGCCCTAACTTCAAATATTAAATCCCTAAGCCACTAAGTCATAAGCTCCAAGCCCTTAGCCCAAAGCCTTAAGTATTATGTACTTTGGCCTAAAGCTCAGAGCTCAAATCCTTAAGCCTTAAGCCCTAAAACCTAAAACCTAAACTCTAAGGACTAAGCCAAAAGCCCTAATCCAAATGCTCTAAGATTTAATACCTAGTTCTAAAACTTAAACCCCTAAGTCGTAACCCGTAAGGCTTAAGCCTAAGCCCTAAGCTCTTAGCCCAAAGCCTTAAGCCCTAAGCTCTAAGCACAAAGCGCTAAGCTCTAAGCCCTAAACCCTATGGTCTAAGCTCTAACCCTGAAACTCTAATATTAAGCCTGAGGCCCTAAGCCAAAAGTCATAATCCCTAAGTAATTAGCCCTAAGCCCTAAACCCTAAAAGTAAGCCTTGAGGACTAAACCTAAAGCCATAATCCGATAGCTCTAAGCATTAGTACCTAACCCTAAAATTTAAAAGGCCTAAGGCCTAAGCCTTAAGGCTTAAGCTCTAAGCCAAAAGCCTTAACCATTAAGCTTGAAGGCCTAAGCCCTGTGGTTTAAGACCTAAGAACTAAACCCTAGTCCTAAGCCCTAAGCACTAAACTTTAAGCCATAACCTTAAGCCTAAGCCCTAACCTCCAAGCCCTAAGACCTTAAGCCCTAAGCCACAACCTTAAGCCCTAATCCCTAATCCATTAGCCATATGCCTTAAGCACTAATCCCAAAGGGCTAAGCTCTACTACCTAAGCATAGAGCCCTAAGCCCTAAGCCCAAAAGCCTTAAGGCTTCTCATCAACTATTTATAATTTTTTTTCTACTTAGGCTTAGGTGGTCGACGCATGTATGGGAGCGGTCGACATAAATATAGATGTTTAGACTTATCAGAAAATAGCCAGTGGAAGTTTGTCTCTGAAGTTGTCCCTGAGCGGTCGACATAATTGTGTAGCAGTCAACATAAGTTTTGTTGATTAGCCTTTGAAGGTGCTGCGTTCGACATAAGTCTTGAGCGGTCGACATACAATCCGTTTCTGGAAAATCTTTGGTCGACATAAGTGTGGATCTGTCGACAAACGATAAGTCTCTGGAATTTTAGCTATCGACATAAGTGATGAGCGGTCGACACACAATCCGTCTCTGGAATTTTAGCGGTCAACATAAGTGCTGAGTGGTCGAGACATGATCCATCTCTGGAATTCTAGCGGTCGACATAATTCTATGCGGTTGACATAGGCACAGTCTCTGGATTTTCAACAAGCGACACAAGTGATAATCGGTCGACATGCAACACGCCTCTGACCATAGAGCAGTCAACATAAGATGGAAGCGGAAAACATATCCTGTGAAAAACCTGACTGAATTCTACAACACTCGACCAACTTGTTAGACAGTAATTGACATGCCCGAGAGCCACCACCACCCGGAGGGCATGATAACCCGTGGCCGGGCAAGACAATTTGCTAACTTGTTTGCTGATTTTGTAGGTGTAACATTTCCTTTAATGGACCTCTTAGATGATCCCTCACCCCTTGACAAAGAGCTTCCCAAACATTGTTTGCATTGGGAATTTGAAGAGGAGAAGTTGACAACCGATGCCCAAAGCCCTTCTTTTTGAGACAACCTATCCGAGCCTCGGCAATGTCCAACTCCAAAAGAAACGAAAGCCGACTTCACTTTGTCCACCATGGGAGAGGACGCTATTCAAGTGTGGGCCAAGAAGGATGTAAGTGATCATATCCATTTGTCAATGGACAAGTGATGGACCGAACCTTGCCTAAAATCCTCTTTACTTTGAGCACGGATTGGAGCCCAATAAATCAAAGGAGAGGTTGGTCCAACAATGGAAGTTTGCTAGTTCACCACTTGGAGATTTTTTGCTTGTTTAGAGTACTTGTAAATTGTAATTATCCTAGTAGCTTGAAATGATGTATAGAGGTTGGTTCAGTTTGGATCAATTTGCTGGAAATTGGTTCGGATTGGACGAATTTATGCTCCATCATGTTGGAACTTAAGGGAAATATTATTTCCCATGAAACTTAAGTTTGTAAAGTCTTTTACACGTGGTTTAAGTCTAGGGAGTATTTGAGTTGGGAGGCAAGTTGAAGGTGGGCCCTTTTTTTCCCACCTACCTCCTACTTAGCCACTCATTAGTCCTAAATTTAGGTTTTTAATTGTTCTTGTCTTTTGTGTAAGTTCGAGGGGGTATGAATCCTTTCTCCCCACGTCTAATGAAGGCAGAAAAGAATTTGGTAAATTGCAGAAGCTTGAAGCTCTCTCAATCCTTCCCTTTTCTCACGGCAAGATTAGATTTTGGTGAGTAATATCCATAATCTTTCTTTGTCTTTGGCGTTGGTGTCTTGCTAGAGCCACTTAGCCTTTATTCCAACCTTCCTCCACACTTTTTTTGGGTCAATGTAAGCTTGGAAATCACATAGCCATTCTTCCATTTGTGTGTTTGGGAATTAGTGTTGTCCTTGTTGGTTGCTGCCGGTTGTATTTTAACCTAATTCCAGTTTGTGTCCCAAAAAGTGCCCTCTATGTAAACTTCTGTTCCCGTGTGCTAATATCATAAAATTTTGGCTGTGAGTTCCTCTTTCATGTCTTGAGAAATTTGGTTTGTCATTGTGTTCCCTGTTTCTCCGATCTAAAAGTTGTGCATGCATTTTTTCCTCCTTCCTTCTTCCGAACTCCTAAAATCTGGCAGTTATGTCAACCAAAATTCAATCTCTCATAATTTTTAAACTACCCACTTGATTCCTCTCAAACCCTTACAATTTAATTCCCCTTCCATAGAGGAACTTTTCTGCCAATTTTCTCTTTGTCATCTTGTCTGTATTGGGAGTTGTGTAGAGGTTTTCTCTTCACCTACTGCACTTTCAAAACCTTGTTGTCCACTTGTGCATCTAAAAGTGACCTCGGGCCATTTTATGTTCCTCACGTGCTACCCCTCTGAAATTTTGACCAAAGTTGGTCAAATCCCTTAAAGTCTAAGTCCACAAAAATTTTAATCCAAACGCACACATGCATTTAGAGTTCCATTGGACTCATTACCTTGTCTTTACATTCCTTCATTGACTCTCGACAGATTACCATTCCTCCTATCTCTATCGACACCTCCGCATCCTTTGGAGCGTGTCATTAATTGTACCCTTCGACAAGGGTATTTCACTTAAATTATTAAATCTATGAGATACATTACAACATTATTCAATTTAGCTTTCATACATGGTTAATAAATAATACACATAAACGATAATTATCATAAAAACTAGTTGGTTATTTTAAACACCTTTAAATCGAACAATCTCCCCCTTTTTTGATGATGACAAACCATTCGAAAGAAAAATTGAGCATATACACAAAATTTCTAAATACTCCCACATAGAATATGCATGCTCCTCCATAATTTAACAATTAACTATGACATAGAATTATTCAATCATAACATTTCATCAATCATTCAATCATAACTTTTCTCAATGATCCATATTTCATCCATTCAAAGTGCTACCTTTCTCCCCCATTAGCATTATAAAAAAGAATGTTAAAGCATTCACAAATAGATAAAGCTTCCAAAAACAAAGAGCAGTAATTAAAATATTGTCTTTTTATAAAGAGAAATGTCTTAAAATATCTAAGAAATCTAAAACTACTCCCATGGACATCCTACAAAAGGTGATCCAGGCACATCCAGTGCTGGAGAAGCTATAGGCATAGTGGATGGAGAATCTAGGACCACGGTTCCCGCCTATGATGGGATCAACACCATACCGGGAGTGGATACAGGCACCGTGTCAGGATCACGAGCCTATGTCACAGATGGCTCAACATTCAGTGTGGGAGATGGCTCAACAATAGGAGCTAGAGTGAGAGATAACTCGACAACAGGAGCTGGAGTTGACTAAACTTGAGATCTCAAACGCGTTGCCTCTTGCTCTACATAATCTTATTCTTCCTCAAAGTATTCATCCAAAGCATCAATCTGTCTCTTAAGACCATCAACCTTCTTGTGGAGAGACTCAACAGAGGATGCAAGGCTGAAGATAAGACTAGTGAGCATATCAAACCGCTTCTCTATCAAAGTGGAAGAGTGATTCTATCCACGAGTGGTCCGATGCTCATGAGGAATGTGAATTTCATCGGCAGTCAAAGGAGGATCACTCAAAGTAAAAGAGGTAGTACGTCGGGGAGGCAAGCCTTTCTTGTAGTTCCAAAATCCATCATAATCTTGGGCTAACCCCATACATGCAAGTGTGGAGTCGGAATAGATATCAAGGTTCCTAATCTCGATAAAAGACGTGGGGAATGGAAACTCGACACCTTGCATTGAGAAAATCTCCATCAGCAGGAGATTGAAGGGTAAAGACTTGGATGCCACATCCAAAACATCCATCATACGCCTCATGATTATAAAACCAACGTTGAAGTGACGCCGGTGAAAGAACATGTAGAAGACGTAGAGCTCCATGTGGCTAATGTGATCTCGATGCCCGTCCTTAGGAAAAAATGAAACGGTGATCTTAATTGGAGTGCTATACACAAAGCTCTTTAAGGTAAAAGGATGTGGAGTAGAATGCAAATTGGCATAAAATATGTGAATTGCCTCCTCATGGTATTGTTTCCTAAAGCTAAACAGAGTGGTTAATCCCAAGTAGTCACTCGATTTAGAAAAATCTATCCCCTTAATGCAACGGGGCCTATAAACCTTACTCAAGATTAATGGTTTGGATTGTAAGATTTTGAAATACCTATCTTGAGCCGACTCATTTCGGAATAGATGTTTGTCAATTGCCGGAGGAGAAGGACGAGGGTTATCGGATTTTGACGTAGCCGTTCGCTTCCTCTTAGTTGGAGATTGAGAAGTGGAAGCCATAAGGAGTGAAGAAGAGAGAAATTGAGAGGAGGAGTGAACGCTGGAGAATGAACGGAAGAGTCAGAGAGAGAGATGCCAGAGAATGAGAGTGTGCGCGAAAAGGGTTTTAAGTTTGGCGATTAAAATGGACATCGGTCGACCGATCGTTGGTGATGTCAACCGATCTAAAGCAGATTCGAGGGACCGATCAACATACCCCTGTTTATGTTGACCGCTTTCTGACAGATTCGAAGGTCCGGTCGACATACACGCTATTATGTTGACTTCTATGACAGCAAATAGCAGAAAGAAAATGATGCATCTCAGCACCATCAAATCAAATTATCCCCAACCAAACTCTAATTCAACAAAAGGTCTTCTCATCTAGAGGCTTAGTAAATATGAACGCTAATTGATTGCAAGAGTTGAAAAATTCTAAGACAACATCTCCTCTTCGGACGTGATCTTTGATAAAATGATATCTAATTTCTATATGCTTAATTTTAGAATGTAAGATGGGATTTCTGGTGATATTTATTTAACTAGTGTTGTCACACCTTATTGGAATCTTAGAAAATGAAAGGTTATAGTCTTCTAAGGTGTGCTTCATCCAAAGTATTTGTGCACAACAACTACCAGGCGCAACATATTCACTTTTGGCGGTTGAGAGTGCCACAAAGTTTTGTTTCTTAGAAAACCATGATACTAAATATTCTTCTAATAATTGACATGTGCCACTAGTACTTTTTCTATCCACAAGGCTCCCGACATAATCTGAATCCGTATATCCAATTAAATCAAAAGAATTACCCTTGGGATACCATAGTCCTAAATCAAGTGTCCCACTTAAGTATTTGAAAATTCTTTTAACGACATTCAAGTGAGACTTTTTAGGAAAAGCTTGGAATCTAGCATAGAGGCAAACACTAAAGAGAATGTCGGGTCTACTAGTGGTTAGACATAACAATGAACCAATCATACCACAAAATCTCTTAATATCCACATCTATTCCACCTTCATCCTTATTCAATTTGGTTGTGGTAATCATTGGTTTTCTAGAAGATTTGCTAGAGTCCATACCGAATCTCTTTAGCAATTCTTTGATATATTTCTTATGGTAAATAAAAGTTTCATCTAAGGCTTGTCTAATTTGAAGCCTAAGAAGAATTTAAGCTCCCCAATCATGCTCATTTCAAATTCATCTTGCATGAGAGAAGAAAAGCTTTCACAAAGGTTTTTGTTGGATGCTCCAAAGATAAAATCATCCACATAAATTTGGACAAGGAGCAAATTATAACCAAAATGCTTAGTGAAAAGAGTTGAGTCAATTTTTCCCATTTTGAAATCTCTATCCAAGAGAAAGTTCTTCAACCTATCGTACCAAGCACGAGGAGCTTGCTTAAGACCATAGAGTGCTTTATGAAGTTTATAAACATGGTCTAACTTATCAAAGGCCTCAAAACCTATAGGTTGTTATACATAGACTTCTTTCATAATATATCCATTTAAGAAGGCACTCCTACCATCCATTTTAAATAGAGTGAAGTCTTTCTGGCGAGATAGGCAAGAAGCATGTGAATTGATTCCATTCGGTCTACCGGTGCAAAGGTCTCCTCAAAATCTATACCTTCTTCTTAATTATAACGCTTTTCTACTAATCTTGCCTTGTTTCTAATGACTACACCATGTTCATCTAATTTATTCTTGAACACCCATTTAGTTATAATGATGGTGTGATCATTAGGACTAGGAACTAACTCCCATACTTAGTTTCTCTCAAATTGATTAAGTTCCACTTGCATGGCCATTATGCACTTTTGATCTGTTATGGCTCATCTAATTTCTTAGGCTCTACTTTAGATGAATGCTACATTAGCACTTAGATTCCTAAGGGAGGCTCTAGTTTTAACACCTAGTGAGGGATCACCTACCACATCTTCTAATGGATTGCTTTTTGAATATTTTCACTCTCTAGGAAGATCTCTATTAGTATTGCTACTCGGTCAAATTCTAGAGAGTTTGGAGGATTTTCGGAAAGAGTAACTTTAAGTGAGTCTATCTCATTTTCTTCTAGAGTAAAATAATCTAGTTCTTCTACAAGCTTATCACTTTTGTTCATATTACTTAATGAGGAAGGAGTTTCATCAAAGGTGTCATTCATTGAATCTTCAACTACTAGAGTTCTTTTATTGAACACCATATAAGCTTTGCACAATGATATCCTAATATTCACATCTTAATATCACCAAAATCTCTTAATATCCACATCTTTTCCACCTTCATCCTTATCCAATTTTGTTGTTGTACTTATTGTGTCCTAGAAAATTTGCAATAGTCCATACTGAATCTCTTGAGCAATTCCTTGATATATTTCTCTTGGAAAATAAAAATTTCCATCTAAGGATTGTCTAATTTGAAGTCCTACGAAGAATTTAAGCTCCCCCATCATGCTCATTTCAAATTCATCCTGTATGTTGGATGAAATGGCCAAACCGCACAAGGTTGTGGCCGAAAGGTATGATCCATTTGACCAAGTTCTTATGTATCTTCATGAGATTGATTGGATCGATAGTAGATATTTTAGTGATGTTGACGTTAACTTTTTGAAGAAGAATTTTGTGGTGTTTTTTAGCATGCAAAATTTGGAACTAAAGAACTTTTCTTGGGAAATTATGTGCTGGCTTTGCCTAGTTGTGAAATTGAGAAATTAATGAGCGACAACTCATTTGGAATTACACATGATGATTTTAGAAGCTTTTTGAATTTGGATACATTTTGTCAACATCAACTGTGGTCATTAGACACAAAAGCTTAGTGTGATGAGATACTAAATACTCATGATCTTGAAGTTGGTACAACGGCCTTTAAAATGTTTTGCTTCCTTGGAATAAGATTATGATTGACTATGTCATTGACAACAAGGAGATGTATACAAGTGCGTAGTTTACTTTCTATTTTAAGATGGAAAAGTTTACAACACCCCTTATGTTTATCTTGGGATGAGCATTTAGTTTGGGAAGAAACACATGGATGAATTTGGGCAATCAACTTCTTTTGGTAGTTCAATGGTTTACAACTTTTCATCCTTCTAACATGTTGTAATAATGTGAAGTCTTTGTGCCCTAAAGCAGTGAATAAAGAGAACACAATGGCTATTGGATCTTTGATTAAGAAAATAATCAAATGCAACCCCAAGATGACCAAGTATATTGAATTAGGGAAAAAAATTCATCAAAGGATTGAGAAGGTTTTGGATTTGAGGACAAATCCTTATCAACCCTGGGAGAATGACATGATATGGAGGGCCCTAAAATTCTCTTGCCATGAATGTTTATATAATGTGTTTTCTAATTTTGTAGCTCCCTATATCATTGAAGAATTTAACCTTGTTCAGCTCCAATCCTTTCCTTTGAAGTCAAAGCATGGAGGTCGGATGGAAGGATTCAAAGCCCCCATGCTAGTGGTCCAAGCAACAAAGCATGGGTACCAAAATTTGATCTGGCACAACTGGACCTCTGAAGATTGCTCTTCAAATTTGACAACAAGCCCGCCATCTGATGAAGACAATGTCTTAATACAAAATGTAGCCAATCCTTCAAGGCTTCCAAAGAATGGTAGAACATTTAAATTGGATACCGTTTGCTTTTTCGAACAATGCAATCACGGAGAGCCCAAGAAGAGCCTTACCCTGGAAGAACGATTTCCCAATCAACGGGGATAAAAAATAGGACCAAGGGTCGATGGTCCTTTAAAAATCACTGAGAAAATCAACTTGAATGCTTACAAGCTAGAACTACCCAGAAAATATGGAGTTTTAGCCACTTTTAACGTACAAGACCTTTCCCCTTAAGAGAGCCCAACCTACATGCTATCTTGGACAGAGAAACTACCGGCAGATAAAACTATGAAGACACATGAAGAAATGAGAGAGCACTCCACCTCATCCAATCCCAAAACATAGCTTTCTAGGAATGCTAAAAGGATTGAAGAATAATAGATTTTTTCTTATTATTTTATGCATTTGAAGTTTAGGGTTTTCGTTTCTCAGGTTAGGTTATTTTTTTACTTGAACTTGTTGCATTGGTTGCATGGATTTAAATGGGGGTTTTCCTTAGCTGATAAGAGGGTACTTTAGGCACAAAATGAAGGACGTTATGACCGGTTCAAAAGAGGTGAGTGTGAGCCTCCTCATTGGTCCACATTTTCCTTCATCTTGGTTCGTTAGATAGTATCTTTCGGATGGATCTTATGTAATGCCCTGTAGCGTACTGTTTCGTAAACTTTGCTTTTCATAAAAAAGATGATAAATTTTTTGGTTTACAATCATGCATTTGTAAAACGTAGCAGCGGAAGACTTTGAATCACATTAAAATTTAAATCTCTTTTGGAGGAATACATGATTGCATGATCGTTCTAAAATACATTAAAATAAAAATCCTCATGTTCATTGCTTGGATAACATCGTTCTAATAGCCACGTAGCCACAGTCATGGGAGCACTTCGTCAACTGAACGTTAGCATCACCTACACCACAAAGTTCATCTATGATCCTAGTGCTCAGTAAGTAAAGCATGAAATGAATGAATGCAAACATGATATGAATTTGTAAAACATTTTCTTTTCTTTTCATTTGGGGTATTTCTTTACTTTAATTTCCATGCATCCTTATCATTGGAGCTTTCTGGCAAGAAACGAGAGACAACAAACTTGAGTCCACCTAAGGGGACAACCAACTCGATTCCAAGGGTTGAGAGACCACAAACTTGAGTCCACCTAAGGGGACAGCCAACTCAAACCCCTTCCCAATGACATTTACGTAACTTTCTCTTTCTTTCTTTCTTTTATCTTCGTCTTTCGTTGGTTATT
>QAOC01026763.1:129578-143024 GCA_003255005.1 Begonia fuchsioides | reverse complement strand
TTTTGACATAAACCAAATCTTTGTGATAGTAACATAATTGCAACTTGCTATCCAAAAACATGACATTCATAAATCAATCCAAATTAACACTTCAAAACATATCTTTGAGCCAAATACCATCATTCAACATATTCTATCTAAACACTAAACAATTCATGTCATAAGAAACAAGCATAACCTAACACTTCATGGTGTAGGCCCAAAGAGGCAAAACACAAACATAGCATTACTTACCGTAGGTCTTTAGAAATTAGGAAAAACATAATCAATGTCTTTTAATCACTTCATAACCTATAAATAAAACAACTATTAATTGAAACCCGAAATATTATTCACTGTTTTGCAGCAGCTTCAAAGTATCATAACTTATTATATACAACTCGAAATGTCTTCATTCCTAAGCTCAAATTTCACCCAAGGTGTCTGTTTTAACGTGGAAAAAGACCTTAGACAGTGAATTAGTCTAACTTAAGTTTTGAATACAAAATCCGAAACTCGACAGATTTTCCAATTTTTAACCACTTTTGCATAACATGGACAAATATGAATTAATTCATTTTATCTTTCATATATATCCACACCTAAGCCACTATAACATGATTGTCTATCATTTGTACAGAACCATACACCATAACGTCCAAATTTCGTGCACTCAATATAGCTAATCATCATACCATCAATAAATCCTCTAAAAAAACATAATTATTCTTTAACCATCCTATCCTTCATCACAATTAATCTAATCCACGCATAACATAAATATTACCTCATGATTCTTAGCTCAATAGATTCCTCTTGATGAGAGGAAAATTTTTCCTCAAATGTTTGGAAGCTAATTTCTACTCATTCCCCTTCAATTTTCACTCTTTCTCTCTAAAACCCTTTCTCCCTTTTTTTTGCTCCTTTTCTCCCTTTCTCTCTCTACAGCCACAAAAAATGGCTGATACTCTGTCATATCCATCCATTTTTAGATAGAGTTTATGATGAATTTACCTTTTAGTCCAACTTATCATTTTAGGTTTACCATTTTGCCCTTATATGTCTCTTTAATAGCTAAAATACTTCAATTATCATCATTTAATCATACATAATTTAATTAATTAATCTAGATTAGTGCTACGCTAATTCTTAAGATTAACTTAAATAATCATGATTAGTAAACCTTAATTATCCCTTAATCACTCACTAATTATGCTTTAATCACAATTAGTCACTAATCAAATAGGGACACGTGGCACTTTCTTATTACTTTTCTACTTTAAATTACCAAATCATATTTGTATCTAATAATATTATTGGACTAAGGTTTATGCAAATAATATCAATGATTAAGGAGGAAATCTAGTGAAGGTGACATATCCTTTAAGCATAAAGTGTAATTTTACTTGCTATCATTTTGATGCTAATTTCTCTAACCCTAGCTTTTTCATCTTTAACATTTATTTAAATATTTTAATTATCTTAAAAGTAAGAAATTTTCTTTTCGGGTATTACATCTTAACCATCCGATTAGATCACAAAAATTAGGCTCCCTTGTTGGCTGATTTAATCCTTCATTTGCAACTTGTAATGGCATATTTGAATTTAGAAGTTTTTCTTTTCAAATTGGGAATCTCCCCCTTCAGAGTTTTTCCTCCAAAGACTCGGTCTCCGAAATCCATATTCCGGCCACCGAGAGACAACCGGAGTTGGTCATCCTTCCGAGCTAGGACGACCTTATCTTTACCACATTTCTCCAGCCATCTTCATGTTCTAAGGGTGAGAGTGTGGATCATTAGCTAAAGCATCAATTTTTACGTGAAGTTAAGTCAAATTTCCGCCGTTCTTCATTTCTGATCAAACCCTATCCCGCATTCATCCCATTGGCATATATCTGAAACCCTACGTGAGAATCTTTTCAATTTTGGAGGATCTCTTATACATTCAGACATCAAAGAAACCTCAAAATTTCAGCCCCTAACTCATTCCCGCTTCCGATTTACACCCATCCAAATTTTACCCTATTTTCTCAGTTATTCTAACAAAACCCTAATTTCCTATCACCGCCTTCGGTTACTCATTCCCGCATTTCCTTCATTTCATCCGTGAGGATCCCTTAAAATTTGGAGGATCATTTCATCCCTTATCCATCTCCAATCCCTCCAAATTTCAGATCAAGAACCACTATCATTTTTCAAGAAAGGGAAGCAAAACCTTGAAGGAAGCTCTCGGAGGTCGCCGAATATTACTCACCGGAGAGCCAAGTCTTGGAGGTTGAAAACCGGCCAAGGAAGAATGATGCAAAAGCCTCTTGTATTCAAAATTCAAATGAGTACAATGCTCAATGATGAGAGGGTTTTAATCTCTCTCACATTAAAGAGGAGCAACCAAATCGGATGACATCCAAGAGCTTGACCCGATTTGGTGCTTGCACAAAAAGAAAGGTGTAAAGGACCACCCAAAATTTACTCGATTTGGGGGAGACCAAGGAAGAGTGGTCCCCGAAATTTGTTCCCCCTTCCGCCGGCTGCTGTCCAAGCATTTCCAAAAGTAAAAACCCATGCAAAAGATAAAACCCACTCAAAACCCATGGAAACCCATACCAAACCCATGCCAAACTCATAAAATCCTAAATAATTGTTTCTACAAAATTAAAAAGGCATAAAATAAAGCTAGAGACAGAGGAGGCTGATCGGGTTGGTGCCATACTCCATGGGCCATGACCTATACCCAACCTAGACAAGGCTTGTACCCGAGTCCTCCTCCTCCTTTGCTTCGGCATTGCACTTCCTTCCATGGTGTTCCAAGCTCGAAGATATCTCGATCTTGACCTCCTTTTCCAAGACTTCTCTTGTGAGGAGATGTTTGGGTTGCTCCAAGTCCTTCGGGGTAGGCTCCTCCATAATTATTTCACACTCAACATTTCCTACAAAAAGAGCAAATTGATTAAAAAACTCCTTAGCTCGAGCTCGGGTGACGGCTCCTTGAGGTGTGGCTCCATGCAAGGCATCTTGTGACATGTCAAGCTATAAGCCCTAACCCATAAGGCAAAAGCCCTAAGCCGTAAGCCCTATGTCCTAAACATTATGGCCTATTCCCAAGGTCCTAAGCCTTAAGCATTACCGAAAGCTCTAAGCTCTAATACCTAACCCTGAAACCTATAGCGAAAAGCCTTAACCCCTAAGACCGAAGCCATAAGCCCTAATCTCTAAGCCAAATGACTTCAATCCTAAGCCCTAATCCCTATGGCCTAAGCCCTAAGCCCGAAACTCTATTCCTAAGACATAGTCCCTAAGCTCTATGCTCTCAACCAAAAGCCCTAAGCCCAAGCCCAAAGCCCTATGCCCTTAGCCACATGACATAAGCAATAATCCCAAAGCCCTAAGCTCTACTACCTAAGCACAAAGCCATAAGCCCTAAGCCCTAACCCAAAGCCCATGACCCTAACCCAAAACAACTAAGCACTAATCTTTAAGCCTTTAGCTCTTAGCATAAAGGTCCTAACCTATGGTCTAAGTTCTAAACTGCAAGCCCAAAAGCCAAAGCCAAACCCTATGACATAAGCCCTAAGCTCTTAGACCTAAGCCCTAAAAGCTAAGCTCTAAGCCTTAAAAGCTACGCTCAAAGCACTATGCATAACGGCCTAATCCAAAAGTTATAACCTCTAACACCTAACCTCAAAGCTCTAAGCCCTATGCCCAAAGCAATATGACTAAATCCCAAAGCCATAAACCCTAAACCCTAAGCCCAAAGAAATAGGCTCTAAGTTCAATGCCCTAAACCTTAAGCCCTAAAAGCTAAGCACTAAGCACTTAACAAAAACCATTGATCCCAAAGCCCCAAAACCTTAATAACTAACCCTTAAGGGTAGAGCCCTTAGCTCTAAGCCTTAAGCCATAAGGTCTTTGCTCAAAGCAGTAAGTCCTAAACTATAAGTTGTAAGCCCTATGCCCTAAGCCATAAGCCAAATCCCTAACCTCTAGTCCGAAGCCCTAAGCCCAAAGCTATAGTTCCTAAGCCCAAAGCCCAAGCCCTAAGGCCAAATCCAAAACCTTAAAGTCATCAGCCCTAAGCCCTAAAACTTAATACCCAAGCCTTAAGTCTAAAGCCTTGTGCGCTAAGCCCTAAGCGCTATGCCCTAAGCCCAAAGCCTTAAGCCTTTAGCCATAAGTCTTAAGCACTAATCCCAAATCTCTAAGCTCTAATACCTAGGTCAAAACCTAAAGCCCAAAGCCCTTAGTCTTAATTCTAAAGACCAAAGCCCTAAGCCTAATGCCTTATGCCCTAATTTTAAGGATTAAGCCCTAAGCCCTATGTCGTACGCCCTAAGCCCTAATCTATAATACCTAAAAAGAAAGCCCAAAGGCAAAACCCTAATCCTAACGCTTAAAGCGCAAACCCTTAATCCCAAAGCCTGAAGCACTAAGATCTAATCCAAAAGACCAAAGCCCTAAGCCCTAATCTCTAAGCCATAAGCTCTAATACCTATGTTTATAGGCAAAAAGCCTAAAGTCCTAACCCGAAAGGCCAAACCCCTAATCATGAAGCCTTAATCTCTAATACCAAAGCCTTAAGCCATTAAGCCATAAGCCCTAAGCCGTAAGCTTAAAAGCATACGTATTATATTTTTAGCCCAAAGCTTAAAGCCAAAAGCCAACGCCCAAAGTTGAACGCCCAAAGTTGAAAGCCCAAAGCCCAAATCCCTAACCCCTAACCCCTTAGCCCTAGGCCATAAGTCTAAAACCATCAGTCTTAACCCTAAGCCCACAACTTAAGCCCAACGCCGAATGCTTAAAGCCCTGTGCCATACGCCTTATGCCCACACAAAAAAGCCTCAAGTTGAAAGTCCCAAGCCTTAGGACCAAAGCCTTCGGCCCTAATGTTGCTTGAAAATGTATTCGCAAATTAACGCAAGTGCACGTATCGCAACGTAGTAATAAAAATATCGATCCCACGAGGACAAGTCGATTTTCAATTCAAAGAATAAATTGCAAAGTAAAAGAAATAAAATAAAAATCGTAACTTTAAATATTCACAAAAAGAATTAAAGAATAAAGAATAAGTTTTTCATCATGCTTTTGGTTTTCATCTAATCTAATGTGCAAGAAAGTAAATTGCAAAAAATAAAGTGCATAAAATAAAGTTTGTGGTCGAATTGAGAATTAGAATTAATCTCGGAAAGAATTAACTATAATTGACTTAAGCAAATCAACATAAAAAATCCAAACTTTGATTAAAACTAAATAGTTCTACAATAACTATCAAGAGTTCATAAAATTCACAGAAATTAAAACGAAAAGCAAAGGAGAGAAATTTGGTCCTCGCCATCGAAAGCCGTTGTTCTCACAGCCTCGTTCCCCGCTGCCGTAGTCGTCGCCGCAAACCTCTTCTTCGGATTTACGCCCGAAGCTTGATCGTGAATCTCGTTCTTCAATTCTACACACCCTTCTTCGTGGTATTCTGGTTTCTTTTTGTATATTTCATGCAGCAGCAGCCAATCTGGGAGTTGTTACGATTTGGGAAGAAAATCGGGTCGGTTTGCAAAGAGGTTGAGATTAGGAAAGATTTCCAAATCTTCAAAGATATTCTTGTTTCCAATTTTGAATTTGATTTGATTCTTCCCTCTTCTTCGTGATTCTTCCAGCTTATATCCTCCTTAATACTCTGTAATTGCATGGAAATAAAAATCTCGTGATTATAAGAAAAATACAGAATATCGGGAAAAATCTCGTAAAAACAGCGTTACTGATGCTACAGCATCGCTGCAGCATTATCCGTAAGAAAATCTGATTATTTCAATTAAATCATTACTGATTCCTAGCAATTTGTCCACTAAAACCACGTGAATATTAAGTCTTTTTGAGACTTAACACCTAAGCACAAAGCCTAAAACAAAAGGAAAAAGACCAAAGCCCTAATCTCTAAGCCCAAAGCCCTAATCTGTAAGGCCAAATGACACGCTCCAAAAGGATGCGAAGGTGTCGATAGAGGTAGGAGGAATGGTAATCTGCCAAGAGTAAATGAAGGAATGCAGAAACATGGGAATGAGTCCAATTGAGCTTCAAATGCATGCATGCGTTTGGATTAAAATTTATGTGGACTTAGACTTTAGGGAATGGACCGACTTTGGTCAAAATTTCAGAGGGGTAGCACGTGAGGAACATAAAATGGCACGAGGTCACCTGTAGATGGACAAGTGGACAAACAGGGTTTTGACAATGAAGTAGGTGAAGAGAAAACCTCTTCACAACTCCCAATACAGACAAGCTGAGAATGAGAAAATTCGCAGAAAACTTCCTCTATGGAAGGGAAATCAAATGGTGAGGGTTTGGGAGGAATCAAGCGGGTAGTTTAAAAGTTATGAGAGATTGAATTTTGGTCGACAGAACTGCCAGATTTCAAGAGTTCGGAAGAAGGGAGGAGGAAAAATGCATGCACAACTTTTAGATAGGAGAAACAGGGGACCCAATGACAAACCAAATATCTGAAGATATGAAAGAGGAACTCACAGTCCAAATTTTAGGAAATTAGCACACGGAAAACAGAAGTTTACACTTATGGCACTTTCGTGATACAAACTGGAATTAGGTTAAAATATAACCGGCAGCAACAAACAAGAACAATAATAATCCCCAAACAAACAAATGAAAGGATGGCTATGTGATTTCCAAGCTTAACTTGACCCAAAACAAGTGTGAAGATTGGAATAAAGGCTAAGTGACTCTAGCAAGACACCAACACCAAAGACAAAGAAAGATTATGGATATTACTCACCAAAATCAAATCTTGCCGTGAGAAAAGGGAAGGATTGAGAGAGCTTCAAGCTTCTGCAATTTACCAAATTCTTTTCTGCCTTCATTAGATGTGGGAGGAGGGATTCATACCCCCCTCAAACTTATACAAAAGACAAAAAACAATTAAAAACCTAAAATTAGGACTAATGAGTGGCTAAGTAGGAGGTAGGTGGGAAAAAGAGGCCCACCTTCCACTTGCCTCCAAACTCAAACACTCTCTAGACCTAAACCACGTCTAAAAGACTTTACAAACTTAAGTTTCATGGGAAATAATATTTCCCTTAAGCTCCAACATGATGGAGCATAAATTGGTCCAATCCGAACCAATTTCCAGCAAATTGATCCAAACCGAACCAACCTCTATACATCATTTCAAGCTACTAGAATAATTACAATTTACAAGTACTCTAAACAAGCAAGAAATCTCCAAGTGGCAAACTAGCAAACCTCCATTGTTGGACCAACCTCTCCTTTGATTTATTGGGCTCCAATCCGTGCTCAAAGTGAAGAGGATTTTTGGCAAGGTTCGGTCCATCACTTGTCCATTGACAAATGGATATGATCACTTGCATCCTTCTTGGACCACACTTGAACAGCGTCCTCTCCCATGGTGGACAAAGTGAAGTCGGCTTTCCCTTCTTTTGGAGTTGGACATGGCCGAGGCTCGGATAGGTTGTCTCGGCAAGAAAGGCTTTGGGCATCGGTTGTCAACTTCTCCTCTTCAAATTCCCAATGCAAACAATGTTTGGGAAGCTCTTTGTCAAGGGGTGAGGGATCATCTAAGAGGTCCATTAAAGGAAATGTTACACCTGCAAAATCAGCAAACAAGTTAGCCAATTGTCTTGTACGGCCATGGGTTATCATGCCCTCCAGGTGGTGGTGGCTCTTGGGCATGTCATCCCCTCCGGGTGGTTGAGGATTTGTCCTCAAATCCAGGGGTTGCTCCTCTTCACCCTTTTCAATCTCCCCCAAATAAGGGGAAAGGTCTTGGACATTGAAAGAGGCGGATACTCCATAGTCTCTCGGAAGCTTTAACTTGTATGCATTTTTATTAATCTTCTCGGTGACTTCAAATGGTCCATCGGCTCTAGGAAGGAGCTTGGATTTTCTTTGGTTAGGAAACCTCTCTTTTCTTAGGTGCAGCCACACAAGATCTCCAACCTTGAACTCCACATCTTTATGGCCATGGTTGGCAAACTTAGCATAAGCTTCATTCTTCTTGGCTATGGCCCTTTGCACCTTTGTATGCATGGCTTGGATTTGTTTAGCCTTTTGTACTCCATCGAGATTGACTAATTCATGACTCGGCAAGGGGATAAAATCCAAGGGCGTTGAAGGGTTGAAGCCGTAAACAACCTCAAAAGGAGAAGCTTGAGTTGCACTATGAACACTTTGGTTGTATGCAAGCTCCACATGAGGCAATTGTGCATCCCAATCCGAGAGTCTCTTTCCCACAATACTCCTTAGCAAGGCCCCCAATGTTAAATTCACAACCTCTGTTTGGCCATCTGTTTGGGGATGAAAAGATGTGCTAAACATCAACTTAGTTCCGAGTTTCCTCAACAATTTCTTCCAAAAAGAGCTTAGGAATTTTGTATCCCGGTCTGAGACAATTGTAGTGGGAATACCATGTAGTCGGACAATTTCCTTGAAGAACAAATCGGCCACTTGGTTGGCATCATCGGTCTTGCGGCAAGCAACAAAATGTGCCATCTTGGAGAAATGATCAACAACTACCATAATCGCCTCTTTGCCTCTAGGGGTCCGAGGAAGTCCCAAAACAAAATCAACACTCACATCCACCCAAGGTTGAGAAGGCACCGGCAATGGCATGTACAATCCTTGGGGTGACACTCGGCTTTTAGCCTTCTTACACCCAATGCACCTCTCAATCCACTTGTGTACATCTTTAATCATGTGGGGCCAAAAGAAGTGATCCTTAACTATCTCTAAGGTTTTCTTTTCCCCAAAGGGACCGGCTAAGCCTCCACCGTGAGCTTCTTTAACTAAGGATTCCCGAAGACTACATTTAGGAATGCAAAGTCGTCCCCCTTTGAATAGATATCCATCCTCCAAATGATAGGCACTACTTTCTTTGTTCAAACACTTTTCATACCATTGTTGGAAGTCGGGGTCTTCTTTGTAGGAAGTCTTGATCCACTCAAACCCCAAGATTCGGGAATTGAGTTCGGTGAGGAATACAATCCTTCTTGAGAGGGCATCGGCCACCATATTTACTTCTCCTTTCTTGTACTTGATAATATAAGGAAACCTCTCAAGAAATTCCACCCACTTTGCATGCCTCTTGCTGAGTTTCCCTTGGCTTCTAATATGCTTCAAAGCTTGGTGGTCGGTATGTATAATAAACTCTTTAGGGAGGAGGTAGTGCTGCCACACTTCAATATTTCTCATCAAAGCATACAACTCCTTGTCATAAGTAGAGTAATTCAAGGCTGCCCCTTTTAGATTTTCACTAAAATAAGCTACGGGTCTTCCCTCTTGCATTAGCACAGCTCCTATGCCTAGTCTCAAGGCATCACAATCAATCTCAAACACTTTATTGAAATCCGGGAGCATGAGGAGGGGAGCATTGCAAAGAGCCTCCTTGATCCGATTGAAACTTTGTTGGCAAGCCGGGGTCCATTCAAACTCTTTCCCCTTTTTAGTGCAATCCGTGAGAGGGGCCACAATGGTACTAAACCCCTTTATAAACTTCCTATAAAATGAAGCCAATCCATGGAAACTTCTAATATCCAAAACACATTTTGGAATTGGCCATTCCCTTATTGCTTCTAATTTGCTTTGGTCTACCTCCATTCCCTCCTTAGAAAGTATGAATCCGAGGAAGTGCACCTTCTCTTGGACAAAGGAGCACTTCTTCAAATTTCCAAACAATTGTGCTCTTCTAAGTGTTTCAAATAGTGATTGAAGGTGTACCAAGTGTTCCAAATAACTTCCACTATAAACCAATATATCACAAATTTACCCAAATATTCTTTTAGCACATGATTCATCAAACACATAAAGGTACTAGGGGCATTAGATAGCCCAAATGGCATAACTAACCATTCATATAGGCCATACTTGGTTTTGAAGGTCGTCTTCCATTCATCTCCTTCATGCATCCGTATTTGGTGATAGCCACTTTTTAGATTGATCTTTGAGAAGAATGCAGCCCCACTAAGTTCATCCAAAAGGTCCTCCAGTCGTGGTATTGGAAACCTATATTTGATAGTTATGTGGTTGATAGCACGGCTATCAATAGACATCCGAGAGGATCCATCCTTCTTTGGTACTAAGAGAGTAGGCACCGCACAAGGACTAAGTGACTCTCGGATGTATCCTTTCTCCAAGAGTTCCTGTACCTGAGCATCAAGCTCTTTAGCTTCTTCGGGGTTCATTCTATATGCTGGCCGATTACGAAGGACCGCTCCTGGTTGGAGATCAATCCGGTGTTCTATCCCTCAGATTGGAGGTAGGACGTTTGGTAGTTCCTCGGGAAAGAAATCCCCATACTCCTCAAGGAGAGCTAAAACTTCCTCCGGAGCTCCTCCTATTTATTCCATCCTCTCCCGGAACAAGATCAACACAATTGGTCCCACTTGAAGTAACTCCCGAGTGAGCTCCTTCTTGTTGATGAGCAAAACTTTCTTGGAGGAGTTCTCTCTTCTCATCCTCTCATCTCTAGCTATGTCCTCGGGTGCTAGGGGTGCAAGTTTGATGTGTCGGTTCTCCCACTTGAATGAGTATTCATTGGATAGTCCATTATGCAAGGTATGCCGATCAAATTGCCATGGCCTCCCGAGAAGAATGTGGCTTGCATCCATTGGTAAGACATCACAAATCACAACATCCTTGTAACTCCCAATTGAGAATTCAACTCTTGTGTGTTTGGTCACCTTAAGGTCACCTTCATCATTCAACCACCGGAGCCGATATGGAGAGGGATGAACCTTAGTTTTAAGTTCTAGCTTCTTGACAAGTTCGGTGGATGCCACATTGGTGCAACTCCCTCCATCTATGATTAAGGAGCACACTTTATCCTTGATCAAACATCGACTATGAAAGATGTTCTCTCTTTGGATAGAATCAGGCCGGCCATTGGTTGTGAGGGTTCTTCGGATCACCATTAGGAGGGGGCCTTCTTGTGCTCGACACACTTTCTCTATAGGCTCGGCAAATGCTTCTTCCACTTCCTCCATAGGCTCATCTTCACTCACAACCTCCCCACTACTTTCAATGAGCACCATCACTCTCTTATTAGGGCATTGGGAAGCAATATGTCCTAATCCAAGACATTTAAAGCATTTTATTTCTCTTGACTGTGGCTTATTAGCATCTTCAATTGGTTTAGGAGTGATGTCTTTCCTTTGTGTCCACGGTTTTGATTGGTAAGTCTTGTTCTCCTGTCTTGGAGGTGGCTTGTAAGGTGTGTTGAAGGTTGGAGCTGGTCTCACTACATTCTTCTTGCCTTTCTTCTTGTGTTGCCTTTCCACCCATAAGGCTAATTGTATAGCGGCATCCAATGAGTCCACAATTTGTAAGTCCACCACATCTCCTATATCTCTATGTAATCCCCTTAGGAACCTGGCTAGAATTTATTCTTTCGGTTCCTCGAGATCACAACGGATTCGCAAGGTCTCAAACTCCATCAAACACTCTTCCACCGAAAGGTGTTCTTGTTTCAAATTTTGGAGTTGATAGAACAATTCTTGTCTATAGTGGCTAGGGACAAATCTCCTTTTCATGTGCATTTTCATGGCTCTCCAAGTATTTATTTCTTCCTCACGGTCACGCCTCCTTTGGGCTCTCAAGCTATCCCACCATAAACTTGCATAGCCGTGGAGCTCCAAAGCCACTAGTTGCAACTTAGATTTCTCCGAATAGTTATAGCAATAAAAAACTTTGTCCACCCTAGTCAAATATGTATCTCCATCACAAGAGCCATTAAAATGAGGAATACTTAGCTTCACATGCCTCAAATCATCCTCACGAGGTGGTCTATCCCGTGGTTCAAACTCATCCTCCAAATCTTCTACTTCATATAATCGGGTCCGAGCACCTCCGGTTCTTCTTCTGGGAGTAACCGGGGGAGGTGGTCTTGGAGGATTTGGTGTCTCCCACCTTTGTAACAAGGCGTCCAACCTTTGGTTAATGCCATCAATTTGGTTCTGTAAATCGGACTCACGTTCTTGGGAGGACATTGGAGGTGGAGGCGGTTCACTTGTGGATGGGAGGTCTCGGCTAGGCTGCAAAACTGCTCCACTTCTAGTGGTCATGCCACCACTTTTATGTGCCATAAAAAATAAGGAATTGGATGGATTAAGAGTAAGGAACAAGGGAAAGAAGAGCTGTGCTCTGGTACCAAATGACACGCTCCAAAAGGATGCGAAGGTGTCGATAGAGGTAGGAGGAATGGTAATCTGCCGAGAGTAAATGAAGGAATGCAGAAACAGGGGAATGAGTCCAATTGAACTCTAAATGCATGCGTGCGTTTGGATTAAAATTTTTGTGGACTTAGACTTTAGGGAATGGACCGACTTTGGTCAAAATTTCAGAGGGGTAGCACGTGAGGAACATAAAATGGCACGAGGTCACCTTTAGATGCACAAGTGGACAAACAGGGTTTTGACAGTGCAGTAGGTGAAGAGAAAACCTCTGCACAACTCCCAATACAGACAAGCTGAGAATGAGAAAATTCGTAGAAAACTTTCTCTATGGAAGGGAAATAAAATGGTGAGGGTTTGGGAGGAATCAAGCGGGTAGTTTAAAAGTTATGAGAGATTGAATTTTGGTCGACAGAACTGCCAGATTTCAAGAGTTCGGAAGAAGGGGGGAGGAAAAATGCATGCACAACTTTTAGATAGGAGAAACAGGGGACGCAATGACAAACCAAATATCTGAAGACATGACAGAGGAACTCACAGTCCAAATTTTAGGAAATTAGCACACTGGAAACAAAAGTTTATACGGATGGCACTTTCGTGACACAAACTAGAATTACGTTAAAATNTTTTAGATAGGAGAAACAGGGGACGCAATGACAAACCAAATATCTGAAGACATGACAGAGGAACTCACAGTCCAAATTTTAGGAAATTAGCACACTGGAAACAAAAGTTTATACGGATGGCACTTTCGTGACACAAACTAGAATTAGGTTACAATATAACCGGCAGCAACCAACAAGAACAATAATAATCCCCAAACAAACAAATGGAAGGATGGCTATGTTGATGTGCCACGGATGGCACCACTCGATTGATGAAGCAAACTATTTTTCTGATGAGTTTGTTAATTTTGTAGGAGGCTCTTTTCATAAAAGGCTTATCAAGAAGCCAATTATGAAAGGGAAAACATGCTTCCTTTTTGACAACTCTTTTGCATCCGTGGCATGGAAGGGTGATCCAAACCACCTAGGTGATGATAGCACCACTTTTGGTTTCGGCCCAGGATGACCTCCGGGGCTTTTACGGCTGTTTTGAACACCTTCCGGACCTGATTTGGCAAAGCTAGCTTCTACAAATATGTGGCCAACATCCTAAGGTTTCCAGAATGTGGTGGAGTATAAAATGTGGATAACAATTGCCTAGCCAACGAATGCCATTACAGAGGCATCCAGAAGATGGAGCGGCCCGGGAGCATCCAACCCATGGTGGCCGATCCATGGCCA
>QAOC01026763.1:21116-128858 GCA_003255005.1 Begonia fuchsioides | reverse complement strand
TTTTCTGTTTTGTGTCTGTTTGTACACTCAAAAGTATTCCCGTGCCATTTTAAGTCCTCACGTGTTTTCAAGCTGAAAATTTGGCCCAGCTTAGTCCACTTCCTAAAGTTTCATTTGGCTAAGTTTATTTGACTTAATCTTGTATGCATTTGGAACATTAACCGTTACACCTCACTGTTTCTGTCTTGGACTTTCTCCTTGGCAGATTACCCTTGTGTCTTCTTTCTCCCGACACTTCTCATAACCCCGAGCGTGTCATATGTGATTTCCAAGCTTACCTTGACCCAAAACAAGTGTGGAGGAAGATTGGAATAAAGGCTAAGTGACTCTAGCAAGACACCAACACCAAAGACAAAGAAAGATTATGGATATTACTCACCAAAATCAAATCTTGCCGTGAGAAAAGGGAAGGATTGAGAGAGCTTCAAGCTTCTGCAATTTACCAAATTCTTTTCTGCCTTCATTAGACGTGGGAGGAGGGATTCATACCCCCTCAAACTTACACAAAAGACAAAAATAATTAAAAACCTAAAATTAGGACTAATGAGTGGCTAAGTAGGAGGTAGGTGGGAAAAAGGGGCCCACCTTCCACTTGCCTCCAAACTCAAACACTCTCTAGACCTAAACCACGTCTAAAAGACTTTACAAACTCAAGTTTCATGGGAAATAATATTTCCCTTAAGCTCCAACATGATGGAGCATAAATTGGTCCATTCCAAACCAATTTCCAGCAAATTGATCCAAACCGAAGCAACCTCTATACATCATTTCAAGCTACTAGAATAATTACAATTTACAAGTACTCTAAACAAGCACAAAATCTCCAAGTGGGAAACTAGCAAACCTCCCTTGTTGGACCAACCTCTCCTTTGATTTATTGGGCTCCAATCCGTGCTCAAGGTGAAGAGGACTTTAGGCAAGGTTCGGTCCATCACTTGACAGATTGTCCATTGACAAATGGATATGATCGTTTGCATCCTTCTTGGACCACACTTGAACAAAGTCCTCTCCCATGGTGGACAAAGTGAAGTCGGCTTTCCCTTCTTTTGGAGTTGGACATGGCCGAGGCTCGGATAGGTTGTCTCGGCAAGAAAGGCTTTGGGCATCGGTTGTCAACTTCTCCTCTTCAAATTCTCAATGCAAACAATGTTTGGGAAGCTCTTTGTCAAGGGGTGAGGGATCATCTAAGAGGTCCATTAAAGGAAATGTTACACCTGCAAAATCAGCAAACAAGTTAGCAAATTGTCTTGCACGGCCACAAATTATCATGCCCTCCGGGTGATGGTGGCTCTCGGGCATGTCACCAAAGCTCAGAGCCTTCAGCCAAAAGCACAAATCTCAAAGCCAAAAGCCCAAAGCCTAAAACGAAAAAGCCTTAATCCCTCAGCCAATCTCTTAGCATAAAGCCCAAAGTCAAAAGCACTAGTCCCTAAGCCAAAAGCCCGAAGCCCTAAGCCCTAAGCCCTTACCCCAAAGCCCTAAGCCCTTACCCCAAAGCACTCAGCCTTAAGAGCTAGTCCCCTAAAAGCTAAACCTGAAATGCTAAGAACAACGCTCTAATCTCTAAGACCTAAGTTCTAATACTTACACCAAGGACCAAAGCCTAAAGTCCTAGCCCTAAGCCAGAAGTTCTAAGTCCTAATCCTAAGCCCCAAGCCCTAACCCCAAAGCCAAAAGCCCTATGACATAAGCCCTTAGCCCTAAGCCCAAAGTCCTAAGCCCTTCAAGCTAAGCTCCAAGCCTTAAAAGCTACGCCCTAGGAACTATGCCCAAAGCCCTAATCCCAAAGCACTAAGCATAAAGCCATAGGCCTTAAGCTCTAAGCCCAAAGAAAAAAGCCCCAAGTTCATAGCCCTAAACCTGAAGCTCTAAAAGCTACGCACTAAGCCTTAAAAGCTAAGCTCTAAGCACTTAACCACCAACATTAATCCCAATGCCCTAAGAATTAATAACACCCTGAAGGCTAGAGCCCTTAAGCCATAAGAAATAAGTTCTAAGCCCTATGCCCTGAGCCGTAAGCCAAAGCCATAACCTCTTGTCCTAAGCCCTAATTCCCTAGTCCAAGGACCTAAGCCCTAAGCCCTAATCCAAAATCCCTAAGCCTTGATCCCAAAGCCCAAAGCCATAATTCCTAGGATCTAAGCCCAAAGCCCTCAGGGCAAATCCCAAAGCTTAAATCCCAAAGCTTCAAGTTATCAGCCCTAAGTCTTAATCCCTAAGCCTTAAGTCCTAAGCCCTATTTTCTAAGCCCTAAGACCTAATCCCTAAGCCCAAAGCCTTAAGCCCTTAGCCATAAGTCTTAAGATCTAATCCCAAAGCCTAAGCTATAGTACCTAAGCCCAAACCCAAAGCCCTAAGTCAAAAGCCCAAAGTCCTAAGCCTTAATCTTAAAGACCAAAGCCCTAAGCCTAAAGCCCAAAGCCCTTAGCCCTAATTCCTAAGCCTTAAGCCCTAAGCCTTATGCCGTACGCCCTAAGCCCTAACCTCTAATACCTAAGCACAAAGCCCAAGGTCAAAGCCTTGATCCCAAGCCCTAAGCCTTAATCCCAAGCCCTAAGCCTTAATCCCAAAGCCCAAAGCCCTATGACCTAATCCCAAAGCCTAAAGCCATAAGCCCTAATCCAATCCATAAGTTCTAATACATATGCCTATAGGTTAAAGCCCAAAGTTCTTAAGCCCAGAGGTTATAGCCCTAATCCTTAAGCCTCAATCTAAAAGCCATAATCTCAAAGCAAAATACCATCAAATTCCTAATCCCTAGCCCAAAGTCCTCAGCCCTAAGCCTGAAGCAAAATTACTAAGCTTTAAGACATAAATCCTATGCCATAAATTGAAAGCCATAATCCCAAAGCCAAAAGCCTTAAGTCCAAAGCCCAAAACCTAAGCCCTAAGGTCTAAGCCTTAATCCCTAAGCCATAAGCCATGAACCTTATGACCTAAGCCCTAAGCCCTAAGCCCTAACCTATATCCTTCAGATCTTATCCTAAAGACCTAAGCCATAACCCCTTAACCCTAAGCACAAAGCCCAGAGCCTAAAGCCCAAAGTCATAAGCCCTTACACCTAATTCCGAAGCATAGTTCCAAAGCCCTAAGCCCTAATCCTGAAGCCCAATGACCTAATCTTAAAACCCTAATCCTGAAGACCTAACCTCTATCTTCTAAGCCTTAAGCTGTAAGCCAAAAGCCATGTTCCCTCTGTTTTAAGCATAATATTCTAAGCCTTAAGACGTAGGCTCACAACCCTAAGCCATAAACCCTAAGCCTTAAACCAAAAACCCTAAACTCGTAACCCTTAGAACTAAGCCCAAAGTCCTTATTGCTTAGGCCTAAGACCTTAGCCCTAAGCATTAAGGCCAAAGCCCACAAGCCTAAGCTTGTACCCAAAAGCTGTAAGCCCTAATCGCTCAGCCCTAAGCACCGATACATAAGCCTAAACCCTAAACCCTAAGTTCATAGCCATAAGACCTAAGCTCATAGCCCTTAGCCTAAGCAACATCTCTAAGCTCTAAGACTTAAGTCCTTAGCCATATACCAAAAGCCCTAAGCACTATGACCTAATCTCTAACCTCAAAGCCCATATCCTTATGCCCTAATTCGAAAGTTCTAAGCCTAAAGCCAATATCTTTAAGCCGTAATCCCAAATTCTAAGCCAAAATCCCAAAGTCAAATGCCGTAAGCCTTAAATCATAAGCCTAAATCCTTAAATCCTAGGACCTAACCCCTAAGTCTTATGCCTCAAGCCCTCTATCCTATTACTAAGCCCTTAGCCTTAGGCCCAAAGCCCTATGACCTAAATTTAAAGTGTTAAGTCCTAATTGCAAAGCCCTAAGCCCTTAGTCTAAAGCTTTAAGCCTTGAACACTAGGGGTTAAGCTTCAAGACCTAAGGGAAAAGGTGTTTACCCAAAGCTCTAGCCCTAATCTCAAAGCCTTATCCCTAAGTCAAAAGCCCTAATCCAAAAATACTAGTCCAAAAGCTCTAACCCCTTTGCCCGAAGCCTAAAGCTCTATCCTATAAGCCTTAAGGCGTAAGCCTAAACCCTAAGTCTCAAACGCAAGCGCTAAGACTTAAGCCCTAATCCCAAAGCTAAAAGCCTAAAGCTTAAAGCCGAAAGCCCAAAGCCCAAAGCCTAAAGCCCTAATCAGCAGCCCTAAGCTCTAAGACCAAAGTGTTGGCTTTAAAGGATTTTAAAGTAACCAAGTATTTTTTATGATAATCGTTTTTGAAAATGTATGAAAGCTAAATTAAATTATGTTGTTAATGAATCTCTTGTGAAATACCCTTGTCAAAGAGTACACTTAATGTCTAACAAGTTGGTCGAGTGTTGCAGAAATTTATAAGTTTTCTCAAGTTATGTCGACCGCTGTTCACATGTGTTGACCACAAAAATTCCAGAGAACATATGTATGTCGACCGCTATATACTTATGTTGACCGGAATAACTCCAGAAAAGAGATATATGTCGACCGTAATAATTCCAGAGAACAGATGTATGTCGACCGCTACTCATATATGTCGACTGCAATAAATCCAGAGAACAAATATATGTCGACCACCCAAGATGTATGTCGACCAGAGGCAAAGTTCCAAAAATGTAACCTATGTTGACTGATACAGACTTATGTCGACCACTGATGTCTCAGAGACAAAATAAATGTCGACTGCGCAAGACCTATGTCGACTGATGTGAAGCTCCAAAGAGAACTTATGTCAACCGATAAAGACTTATGTCAACCACTATGTCGACCACTAAATACTTATGTCGACCGCTAAAGTTCTAGAGATGAAACTTATGTCGACCGCTCAATACTTATGTCGACCTATGCAAAGTTCCAGAGACGGACCTCATGTCAACCGCAGCACCTTCAAAGGCTATTCAACTATACCTATGTCGACCGCTTCATGATTATGTCGACCGCTCAGGAACAACTACAGAGTCAAAGCTCTAACGGCTACTTTCTAATGAGTCTAAATGGCTATAATGCGGTCGACCGCTACCGTACTTATGTCGACGGCCCGAGCCTGAGCTGCTTCAAGGTTATAAATAGTTGAAGAGAAGCCAATTGATGTGACGATTTTCCTTGAGAGAAAAACACGCCGAAACGTTGCCAAAATTATTTTCAAGCTATTTTACTCTCTCACCTCTTGTACCCACTTTTGATTATTCATCTTATGATTGAGAGAGTCCGTTTAGAAACCGCAAATCCTTGTAACTATAGAATTGAGTGAACTTGTAAGGTTAGATTGACACCCGAAAGCTCAATCAAGTGAAGGATCTTCAAGGAGCTACCTTGAAGCGTGGACGTAGGCAATTGTTGGCCGAACCGCGAAAACATATCGGTGTCAAATTCTCTTTCTCAACTTTTACTTTTTTGATTGTGCTTCCATAAACTGAATTTGATAACCAACCCTCTAGTTTTCTACTTAAGGAATTTAACTTACGAAAAATTTCAACTAGCCTAATTCACCCCTCACTTAGGTTAAAATCGGTCCTACACAAAGCACTAAGCACTAAGCCTTAAGCCCAAAGACCTATGTCCAAAACCTTAAGTCTTAAGCCCAAAACGCAAAGCATTAATCCTTAAGCCCAAAGTCATAAGCCAAAAGCCCAAAGCCCTAAGCCAAAATTCGTATGCCCAAAGCCCAAAGCCCTAAGCCCAAAACCCTAAGCCCTAAGCCCTAAACCATAAGCCATAAGCCATAAGCACTAAGCCAATGACCTATGCACTATGACCTAAGCCCAAAGCCCTAAGACCTAAGCCCTAAGCCTTAAGCCCTAATTGTTAAGCCCTAATCACTAATTTCAAAGCCTTAAGCCATAAGCCTTAAGACCAAAGCTCAAAGCACTAAGCCCAAAGCTCAAAGCACTAAGTCCAAAGCAAAAAGTCCTAAGCCCAAAGTCGTAAGCTCTAACCCTTAAGCCGAAAGCACTAAGCACTAAGCTCGAAGCCCTTAGCCCAAAGTCTTAAGCCAAAATACTAAAGTACTATAACTAAGCCCTAAGCCTGAAGCCGAAAGCCCTGAAGCAAAAAGATCAAAGCTCAAACCCAAATCCCAAAGCACTAAACCGTAAGTCCAAAACTCTAATACCAAAGCCCGAAGTCAAAAGCCCAAATCCCTGATCCACCAGAACTAAGCTCTAAGCTATGAGCTTTAAGACCTGAACAAAAATCACTAATCCCTAAGCCACAAGCCCTAAGTTGAAATCACTAAGACCTAGGCCCAAAGCCCAAAGTCCTAAGCCTAAAGTCCTTATATTAAGCCATAAACCCTATGCATTAGGCCCTAAAACCAAAGGACTAAGCTCTAAGCCTTAAGCCTAAACATCTAAGCCTGAAGCTCTAAGCCATATGTCCAAAGCCCAAAGCCCAAAGTCCTAAGCCTTATCCCTTATGTCCTAAGCCTTAAGCTCTAACCCAAAGGCCTAAATCTTAAGCTTTAAGGCCTAAGCTCTATGCCTGAAGCCTAAAGCCCTAAGCCCTAATTCCTAAGTGCTAAGGCCAAAGCCCTAATTCCAACACCCTAAAATCCAATTTCTAACCCCTAAACCTAGAGCCCGAAACCCAAAGCCCAAATCCCTAAGACAAATTCCTAAGCCCTAAGTACTAAGTCCTAAGCCATAAACCCAAAGCCTTAATCCCAAAACCCTAAGCCATACGCCTAAAGCATTAGGCCTTAAGCCCTAAGCCCTAATCCCTTTGTCGTAAGCCCTAAACTATAAACAAAACCCCTAAGCCCTAATCCCTTTGTCGTAAGCAATAAACCATAAACAAAAGCCCTAATCCCCAATCCCTAAGTTGTAAGCCCTAAATCCTAAGCCAAAGCCCTAAGCTCTATGACATAAGCCCTAAGCCGTAAGCCGAGACTGTCACATCCCATTTTCATACTTGCTTTTTATGCATAAGAAAATACTATTTTAAAACATTTTATAAAAACTACAGCGGAAGACTTGTGGATAGTTAAATCCATTCCATAAGAACATCAATTAAGCATTTAAAATTTCTTAGTTAAACATTGTATTCGTTCAAAAAATAAGGTTAATTTACAAACTTTGATAAATATGAATTATCAATCTCTTTGAACATTTTTTTGTTTGAGGCTCCAAAAATGATATCATCCACATAAATCGAGACAAGGAGCAAGTCATCACCATCGTATTTAGTGAAGAGGGTTGAATCAATTTTTCCTATTTTTGAACTCTCTCTCTAAAAGAAAGTTCTTCAACCTATCATACCAAGCATGAGGAGCTTGTTTAAGACCATAAAGAGTTTTATGAAGCTAATAAATGTGGTCTATATTTTCAAAGGCTTCAAAGCCAATAGGTTGCTCCACATATACTTCTTCCATTATATAACCATTTAGGAAGGCACTCTTAACGTTGATTTGAAATAGAGTGAAATTTTTCTGGCACGCATAGGCAAGTAGTATGCGAATTGATTCAATTCGTGCTACTGGTGCAAAGGTTTCTTCAAAATCTAGTCTCTCTTCTTGATTGTAATGACCACACTATGTTCATCTAGTTTATTCTTGAATACCCATTTAGTTCCAATGATGGTGCGATCATTAGGTCTAGGAACTAACTCCCATACTTGGTTTCTTTGAAATTGATTTAGTTCCTCTTGCATGGCCATTATCCAATTTTCATCCAATATGGCCTCATCAAATTTCTTAGGCTCTACTTGAGAAATAAAAGCTACGTTAGCACACAAGTTCCTAAGGGAGGCTCTAGTTTTGACGCCCAAAGTAGGATTACCTACAATGTCCTCTAAGGGATGGCTTTTGGAATATCTCCATTCTTTAGGTAAGCCATCATTGTCAATGTCTAGGTTGGTGTTGTTCATGTTGAAAGCCATAATTTAATTTACCCAAAAAACAACAGCAAATATAGGTTAATCAATTTAAATACCTACTCTGATACGAATTGTAGGATCGAGATTAACCTAAGTGGGGGGGTGAATTAAGTTAACAAAACTTTTTCGTAAGTTCAAGAATTAACGATTATCTCCTCTTTGATTTAGTTATCAATTCAATATGCAAGCATAATCAACAATTCTAAAACTTGAGAGAGAGAGAGAGAGAGATTAACACCGGTTTGGTAACGTGGTTCGGCCAACCTTGCCTACGTCCGCACTTCAAGGTACCTCCTTGAAGATTTTTTCCCGCTCAAACCTTGAGCTTCACTCCGATTGACTTACGGGTGTCAACCAAACCTTTTGACTCTTTTCTTGAAGGAGCGACACCCTTTTTACAATGACTCTTTTTTTGAAGGAGCGTCACCCCTTTTACAATAATCGCTCAAAGAGAACTATAACAATTTGTAAGGTTATTGAAAACCGACTCACTCAATCTCAAGAAAGATATACAAGTTTAAGTAGTAGGATTTGAGAGAGTAAAAGTTTGAGAATACATTTGGCAGCACTTCAGCGTAGTTTTTCTCTCATGAAAATCGTCGTGTCAAAATGAGATCGCTTCATCTATTTATAGATTGCTGCTGATCTGTCCAGTTGGGTCGACACAAATCCTGTTGGGGTCGACACAAGCACTAGCCAGTAGACACATAAAAAATATAGCCGTTGAGAGTTTTATGACCGTTGGTGCTGATCTGCCGAATTAGGTCGACACAATTGTTGTTGGGGTCGACACAAAATATTATCTGGAAATTGTTGGGGTCGACACAATGTTTGGATTGGTCGACATAACCGTGAAGAATCCTTCTCTTAGAAAGTCCGGGGTCGACACAAAAATGGTTGGGGTCGACACAAAAACTAAAGGATTCGTCTTTGGAATTGCTTAGGTCGACACAAGTTCAGATGGGGTCGACACAAAATGGGTTGGGTAGACATGTAAAATACAAGAAGGGTCGACACAAAGATATTGGTAGGGTCGACACAATGTCATTTATGGGGTCGACATAACCTTATTAAATGGGTCGACATAATTGCACGCTGAAGGCTGAACTGCCTTTTGGGTCGACACAAGATTTATGAGTGGGTAAACACAACCGGAAAGACTGAACAAGGGTCGACACAAACACTCTAGGGGTCGACACAATCAACACTAGGGGTATCTTCTTGATTTTCTAAGGGTTGACACACGAAACTAGGGGTCGACACAAATAATAAAAGTTAAGCTCCTGGATTGTACAAGGGTCGACACAAACACAAACAAGCTAGGGGTCGACACAAACTTCATATATATATGAAATTTCTGCAATACTTAAACAAATTGTTAGACTTTAATTGTACCCTTCAAAGAGGGTATTTCTCATGAATGGTCTAGTCTAATTTAAGCATTGTAAATAGTTTATTTTATCTTTCACGCTCATCTTACATAGTTATCATAAAAAAACAATTGATTGCTTTAAACACACTTTTAAAGCTAACAATATGTTCCCATTTTCAACCTAGAATCGGTAAACATTGCAATGTCTCGGCTGGTCTTTGATGTTCAGCATTGACTTGTTGACATACATAACACAACTCTACATGTTTTACTATGTCCTCTTTCATAGCTTGCCACCAAAATTGTTGCCTCAAATCGTGATACATCTTTGTACTTCCAGGATATATTGAGAACATAGATGAATGAGCTTCTGTCAATATGTCTCTTCATAACTCATACACTTTTGGAACATACCATCGGTTTCTATACTTTAATATACCATCATTTAAACAATGTAGTTCAGAAGAAACCAACTCCTTGCCCAACTTGTACCGTTTATACATAAGATCACCTTGTTGAGCTTCTTTAATTCTCTCCAAAATAGTCACCGTGATTGTTAATGCCATAAGTGTAGAACTCAAATCCTACATTACTTCAACCTCAAATCTATCTATCTCTTCTTGAAGTTTCATTGACATTGCCGACAATATAGATTGTACCGACCTTGACTTTCTACTTAGAGCATCAGCTACAACATTTGCTTTTCCAGGATGATACAACATTTGCTTTTCCATCGTTGTTGCCTCATATCCAATCTTAGAAGCATCACAATAGAGACAAAATTGTGGCCGTTGTCAACTTTTGCTTTAATTTGTGGAAACTTTGTTCACATTCCTTGGGCCACCAAAACTTCATATTCTTCCTTTTAAATCTTGTTAATGGAATAGCAATCTCTAAAAATCCTTCTATAAATCTTTGGTAGTACCTAGCTAAGCCGAGGAAACTCCGTACTTCTCCAACATTCTTCTGTTGTGCCCAATCCATAACAGCTTGTATCTTTTCTAGATCAACAGAAATACCTTCTTTGGGTATAACATGTCCAAGGAAATTAACTTTATCTAGCCAAAACTCACATTTAGAAAACATGGCATATAACTTATGAAGTTTCAGTGTAGACAATACAACCTTCAAGTGTTCTATGTGCTCCTCATCCGATCGAGAATAAATTAATATGTCGTCAATAAAGACGATCACAAATTTATCCAAGAATTCTCTGAATACATAATTCATTAAATCCATAAAGGCCGCCGGTGCGTTGGTCAAGCCAAAAGACATAACTAGACATTCAAAATGTCCATATCTGGTTCAGAATGTCGTTTTAGGAATATCTTTTGTCTTGACCTTCATTTATCGTTAATTTATTTAACTCTCGATAATCAATGCACATCCTTAATGATTTGCCCTTCTTCTTAACAAATCGGACTGGAGCTCCCCATGGTGAAAAAATAAGACGTACAAAACCTTTGTTAATTAAATCTTCTAGTTGTACCTTTAGTTCCATTAGAGCCATTCTATATGGGTTCTTTGATATTGGTTCTGCTCTAGGATAAACATCAATAACAAATTCAATCACATGATCTGGTGGCAAACCTGAAAGGTCATCCAAGAATATCTTAGCAAATTCCTTAATCACTAAAATATTGTGCAATGTCTTTTTAGGCTGCTTTTGCACATCAATAATGCTTGCTAAAAAGCCTTCACATCCAGTCTCTAATAACTGTTAAGCTTTAATAAAAGAAACCATAGAGATAATTTGACCATATCGTATAGCTTGAAAGGAATACTCTCTTACATCAGGCAGCTTGAAACTAACAACTCTAGTCTGACAATTGATAGTGGAAAAATGTCGAAAGAGCTATTCCATTCCAAATATAGCGTTGTATCCTCTCATATCCATTACTATGAAGTCCCCATACAAACTACGACCACTTACAAAAACCACGCGATCAAGTAATATATAATTCAAATGCAATTGTTCTCCAGAAGGTAACATCACATCATAAAAATGCTCAGCTACCGTTGGTGAACAATCTAATTTAACCACAAACGCAGACGATATAAATGAATGTGTAGCACCAGAATCAATCAACACATATGCAGGCACACTATTAATAAAAATAGTACCTGATACCATAGTTGGTTGATCCACATCTTCAAGTTCAATCATAGCAAACACTCTCAGATTTGCTTCAGGTTGCTCTTTCTTTACTTGGTGACCAATCTCTAACCATGTGACCAATCTCTTTGCACTTAAAACAACGTCCAGTGCCTGCTACATATTCTCCAAAATGCATTTTTCCACACTTTGAGCACAATTTGGTTTGAGTAGAATCTTGAATTTCCTTTCCTTTATTTGCATCAAACTTATCTTCATTCGGCCTCTTCGTACCTCTTGATTGCTGCCATACTTTATCTTGTTGAGGTTAAACCGGTTTGAAGAACCACCTTTGAGATTCCCTTTGCTTTTATAATTTTCCTGAGCCTCCTCAATCTCTAACGCTTTAGTTACCACACTAGCATATGTTACATTCTTTGTACCTGATATCTTTACTCCTTGATATATCTCTATCTCCAATCCTTGAGTAAATTGGTATACTTTTAGTTCATCATTAGCAACCAAGTGTGGAGAAAACCTGGATAGTGCTTCAAACTGCCATATGTATTCAGTTACCGTCCCGATTTGTCTTAACTGAATAAACTTCACCATCTTTGATGTACGCACTGCTCTACTAAAATACTTATTGTTGAATACTGTCTTAAATTTCTCCCAAGTCATTTCTTTCACATTGGTAGTTGCCTTTATCGTATCCCAACAAAACCGGGCATCATTCTCTAACATTAACACAACACATGTTACTCTATCCCAACCTTCTATTTTGGCATACTCAAATAGATCTTCTAACTTTCGAAACCATTCCTTGGCATATGTCGGATCCGTTGACTTACCAACTCATTTGTCCTTGATTCTTCCTTCGATCACCTCCTTGTGCATCCTTTGTCCTATAATCTTCCAAGTACTCAAATTGTCTACCAATCATATGCACTAACTTCTCAACCACATCTCCACTACTAGTCCCCTCATTGGCGGGTCTTCTTCTTCTTGGCATGATTTCAAATAATCTTAACATTATCACATACAATGCATATAAACACAAGTAAACATTTCATATCAAACAATACTTACAGTGAGTGAAGTATTCCAGTGCGAAGCTTGTATCGTTAAGTAGCCTACAAAACCAATTTTAAAACCTGGTAGGCCAAAGACATTCAAAGTTACTTACTTGAAGTCCTTAGCTTTAATTTGATCACTTAGTCCATTAATCTTCAGTACTTATCACTTGGTAACCTTAGTACATAAAAGAAAATTGAGTGAGCAATCTCGGATATACCCTGTTTTACAGTAACTTCCAACAACTATAACTTGAGATACACAAGTCCAATTACAATGATTCAAGTATCATAACTTTTGTAAAATATGTTTACTTTAAGTCATCTAATGAGATTAAAATCAAATTACCACTCAAAAACCTTGTAACAATTCAAATTCTAAAACTATGCAGATTTGTCCGAAATTGAGAAATCTTGATACAATCTTAAAATTCATGCACTAGCAACCACTCTGAACCATCCCAAGCACTTAGATATCAATATAGGGTAAGAATGGTTACCTTAGAGGAAAGAAAACTTCCACCAAAGTTTCCAAATTGGTGGCTTCCCTGTTTTCCTCTTTTCTTGCTTCAATAGTTCACTAAATCTCATTTTTATGCACTAAATACCCTCACACACTTCAAATATCCTCAAATCTTCACTTTTCTCCTACAAAACTAGAGAGAACTTGAGAAAAGGAGATTAATTTCGTGGTTTTCTCCATCTGATTGGAAACCCTCTTCGTAAAATCTAAGGAGGAGGTGGAGAAAGCATGGGGTGTTTTCTCCTCATTCCACCCCACTTAAGTTGCTCCCCAAATTCACCAATCATATTTATTTAACTTTAATAATAAAATTTTGATCTATATTATTTTTATACAGAAAATTAAGGTGGAGGTGGAGGAAAGCATGAGGTTTCCATTCAAGTAGGAGGTGTCCATTCTATTAATCACTAATTAGCTTAGGTTAATCTTATGATTGAGAGTTTTATTCATTCTAACTTTCCTTCAAACCTTTCATACACGTAACAATTTTTTTTTCTTCATCGATCACGACTTCTAATTTACCGTACCATCAAAACTAAATCACAAGATCATTGTACCATACACAAAGAGCAAGGGTGTTACAGAGACCCCATATCCTTAAGCCCTAATCCCTAAGCCCTAATCCCTAAGCCCTAATTCATAAGCTTAAGCTGTAATTCCTAATCCCTAAGTCGTAATCCTAAAGCCTTAAGCCCTAATTCATAAGCACAAAGCCCTAAGGCCAAAGGCCAAAGTCCTAAGCCTGATTCCTTAAGCTATAACCACTAAGCCTAAATCCTTCTGCCAGAGCATTAAGCCCAAACCCTAAGCACTTAGCCCTAAGGCTTTAAACCTAAGCCATGAGCCAAAATCCTAAAGCCTTATTGATTAGGGCTTAGTGCTAAGAGCTTTAGGTTTAGGGCTCTACCCTTAGGGGATAGAGCTTTGGTCTTTGGGCCTAGTGTTTTATGACTTACGGCTTTGAGATTTAGGTTTAATGTTAACCCGTTCCAATACTTTGAAGGGTCCATCGGCCCTAGCTTGTAGTTTACATTTCTTGAGGTTAAGAAACCTCTCCTTTCTCCAATGTAGCAAGACAAGGTCTCATATATTAAATACTACCTTTTTTCTCACTCAAATAGCTTGTTTGGCATTGATTCATTCTTTCTCTCTAAGTTATTTTTTACTTGCTCGTGCATGGCTTTCACTAATTTATATTTCTCAGCTACATTAGGATTCTCAAAACCATTGATGGGAAGTGGGAGGAGGTCCATTGGGGTGTGAGGGCTAAATCCATATATTATCTCAAATGGCATCTTTTAGGTAGAATTGTGTGAACTCTGGTTATGAGTAAATTTTACAAATGTAAGTTTAACATCCCAATCTTTAATATTCTTGATAACAATCCTTGTTAAGAGTGTTCCAAAGGTTTTATTCACCACCTTGATTTGGCCATTGGTTTGTAGGTGGAATAAGGTGCTAAATAATAATTTACTTTCAACCTTCTTCCATAAAGTCTTCCAAAAGGTGCTAAGAAATTTTGTATCCCTATCTGAAATAATTTTTTTTGGAATACCATGCAAACATGCCACTTCTTTGAAGAATAGTTAAGAAAACTTAGTTGCATCAATAGTTTTAGCACACACTATAAAGTGAGCCATTTTTTAGAACCAATCCAGCACCACCATAACTTAATCCTTTGACCGAGCTATAGAGGGTAAAATAAGCACAAATTTCATGCTCACTTCTTTTCAGGGAAAATTAGGAATAGACAAAGGTTAGTAAAACCCTTAAGGTAGGACTTTACCTTGGCTTTATTTCTCATAGTGCAAGTGTCTAGCATTCGGTGAATATGTTTTAGGAGATTTGGCAAACAACAATATTTCTTCAAGGCTTTAGAGTGTTCTCCTCCCAAAAGTTGCAAGCAGGTCTACCACTATGTGCATCTCTAATCAACGAATCCTTTATACTAAGGCTAGGTATGCGAATCCTACATTCTATGATTGAAATCCTTCAGTCATATGATGATGAGCAATCAGTGACCAAAACAAAGAAAGAATCCCGAGGGCCCATAACCTCAGCCCGAGCCAAGAAGTTTGCTAACATGTTTGCTCATTTTGTAGGGTTTTTTTATGCAAGGAACCTTAATGGTAGAGCCAACTTTGGATGATCAAGGACAGCCCAAGCATCTTCTCACTTAGGAATTTTCCACAATACCCACGAACCAAGGTGGAAAAAGAGAGATGGAGGTGGCCTGAGACAACATAAACCTAGCCGAGGGTCCGACCATTGCATGGTCCATCCAAGATCTGTAGAAGGGAAGTCCAAGCCCATTTCCCTTGGTTACTTCATCAGCCCAAGTTCACATGGAGGGATGAAGACCCATTTTTTATGTCATTTAGTGTTTTGTTCGTTTTTTTGTTTAACAATTGCCGAGTGGAAAAAAGGTGGATTGTTTTGGTTAGAATTAGGGTTTTATTTGCTGAAGGGTTAGTCACGTTAAAACCCTCTTTTGTGCTTCAGGTGGGGGTTTTGAAGGGGGTACCATGGTCAGCCTTGGTGCCTCCTTTTCGGGTAACTTCTAGGAGGACCACCTAGCTGTTTTTCTTCCTTGTTTTGGCATTTCGGATATTTTTTTTTTTTTTTTGAATTTTCGGGAGCCCACCCTCCCAGGCTTGGGGGTGATTTTAAGATCACTTTTAGCTAATTTGTATTCAGTTTTCGTTTGAAATTAAAGACTTCATTTTGAATCTCATTTCCTTGGTGGTTTCTCCTCCTCCAAGACTCAGGTTTTTCGGTGAGTTTGTACTTGTTTCAATTGATTACCAATTCTTTCAGGCACAAATAATGTTCCCACACCTCCAAAGCTCTTATCACTGCATAACATTCTTTATCATAAGTTGAGTGGTTCAAAAGTGCCCCCTTTAGATTTTCACAAAAATAGGCGAATGGTTTGCCCTCTTGCATGAGGAGAGCTCAAAAACTCTATTGAAGTCTAGAAGCATTATAATTGGTGCATTGCTCAACTTCTCTTTAATCATCTCAAAGCTCACTTAACAAGATTGTTTTCGAAGAAATTCCTTACCCTTTTTAGAGCATTCGGTAAAGGGAGAAAAAATAGCACTAAAATCCCAATAAAATGCATGTAAAATAAGGCTAGGTAGTTGAAGCTCTTTCCTTTCGAAATGTTCTTTGGCACAAGACATTCCTGGATGGCTTCTACCTTAGATTCAAAAGCTTAAATACCATACTTTGAGATAATGAATCCAAGGAACGTAACTATATCCATGCTGAATGTACATTTCTTTAGGTTTCCATATAGCTTTACTTCCCTTAATGATTGAAACAAGAGCCGAAGGTGTTCCACATGGGACAACATGTCTCCACAGTACACCAAGATATCATCAAAGCAGACCACTATAAAATTTTCCAAAGATTCTTTCAAAATGTTGTGAATCAATCTCATAAACGGACTTAGGGCATTACTAGCCACTCATAAAGCCAATACTTGGCCTTAAATGTGGTTTTCCATTCATCAACTTTCCTCACCCAAATTTGATGGTAGCCACTCTTGAAATCAACACTGGAAAAGATTCAAGAACCGCTAAGCTCATCCATCATGTTTTCAAATCTCTGAAACGTATAGCGGTACTTGCTGGTTATCTGATTAATTACTTGACTATCTATGAAAATTTTTACAGTGTCATCTTTCTTGGGCACCAAACGAAGGTCTCACACGTAGGCTAAGGGATTATCAAACATGACCCTTCTTCACTATTTGCTCGACTTGATTGTTTAACTCTTTAGTATCATCAAAATTCATCTTATAACCGAGTAGATTTGGAAAGATAGCTCCTAGCAAAAACTCAACTTGGTGCTCGATCCCTTTGATAAGAGATAATCTAGTCGGTAACTCTTCTGGAATACATCTTTAAGCCTTCCCAATAGTTCTCAGATCTTCTTTAGACAAATGGTAAATTTTTCCGTCCTCTCCTTAATCATCAATAGGAATAATGGTTCACAACTAAAAATAAATTTCTTTGATTCTTTCTTTGACATAAAAAAATTTGTAGTGGCTGCCTTCTCCCTTCTATAACTCTCATCTAGTGCCACTTGCTTTGGGTTTAGGGGTGCGAGCTTGATCATTTTTACTTCATACTTGAATAAATAAAAAATTTTGCAGCCATCATGAAAAAATTTCCGATCACATTGCCACTGCCTCCCATGATACAAATGATCGACAATCATAGGCACTACAACAAACAGCAAATTCAATAACAGCTTGTTTCGTCCTCTTAATGTCTTTCTTATCATTCAACCAATTAAGCAAATATACTCGAGGGTTTGTAGTGGACTCCCACTTAAGCTTCTCAACTATTTATTTTTAAATTGCATTAGTACAGCTCCGCTATCAAAAATGAGAGAGCATATTTTTCCCATCATAAAAAATCTGCTTTGAAAAATATTTTTCGCTGCATGTACTCAGATGTGGCTTAAGTGGTCAAAACTCTTTGTATTACCAAGAGGAGTCCCTCTTGTGCTCAGAAAACTTCCTCAATTTGTTCTCTTCCTTAATTGACATCTTTACTTCTTCATCTTCACTAGCACCCCTTGAGTGTCTTCACAAATCAACAAAACTCTTTTATTTGAGCATTGTGAAGCTATAAGCCTTACCAAGGCTTTTGAAACATTTTATCTTGTGAGATCTTTGTCTTGTATCGTCTTTATTGTCCTTCTTCATCTCCACTACCTTTGATGGCGAATTCCTTGCAAATTTTCCCTTTTCTTCAATCTTTGGTTCAAGTTTGAACAAAGTTTTTGGCTCAGGAGTGAATTGGGTACTGACTTCCTTTCCATGTTTTTGATTTGGCTATCCACTTTTAAGGCTAGTTGGAATGCATTTTCCATTGATTCAAAAGGTTGTAATTTCACAATATCTCCAATATCCTTCTTAAGCCCTTCTACAAACCATGCAAGTACAAACTCTTCGGGTTCTTTCAATCCACACCTCATCTTCAAAGTTTCAAAGTCAATGAGGTATTCTTCAATTGTGGAAGCTCCTTGCTTAAGGCTTTGTGATTGCAACGTAAGCTCTTGTAGGTGATGGATAGGTACAAACCTCTTTCTCATCAATAACTTCATCAATATCCAAGTCATAGACTCTTGATCATTGTCTCGTCTTCTATTGGACTTAACATTCTCCGACCATAAATATGCATAACTGGATAATTCTAAAGCTAATACTTGCATTTTATCTTTATCTAAATAGTTATAGAATTTGATCACCTTCTCCACTTTATCCAACCAATCTAGAAAAACAACACAATTGCCATTGTCACCAAATAGAGGTACAGTAACCTAAATGTGCTCAGATTCTTCATCAGAACTACGCCTATGGTTAGAAGACACATTGTGCTCCTTTTGATCATCGAGCAAAACTTCTTCCTCCAAATTGGTTGGTGGAACTCTTCTCCTTACAATCCTATTTCTTAGACTGCAATGTAGTTATAAGCACTTACCTTTGTGCAATACATCGACAATTACATATTCTTTACCTTTCTTACAATAAATACATAATGAAATATCTCTATGGACTCCATTCACTTTGCATTTCTCTTTTACAACTTTCCTTGTGTTTTTAAGTACTTTAGGCTCTCATGGTGAGAATGAATGATAAAATCTTTCGGCCAGAAGTAGTGCTGCCATGTTTGCAATGTTCTCAACAAGGCATACGACTATTTGTCATATGTCGGATAGTTTAACACTGCTCCATTAAGTTTTTCACTGAAGTAAGTTGTTGGCCTCATATCCTGGATTAAAACACTACCAATTCCCCTTTTTGACGCATCACATTCAATCCCAAATGTTTTGTCAAAATTTGGTAATACTAGTAAAGGTGCATTAGTTAATTTTTCTTTTAAAAGATTAAAAGATTTATCATGTATCTCAATAAACATGAACTCTACCATATTTTATAACTAAATGGTGCTACAATAGTAATAAAATCCCTAACAAATCTACGATAAAAACTACTATGCCATGAAGACTTTGTACCTCATCAGCAATCTTTGGTTGGCTAATCCATTATGCCTTTAACATTTCTTCATCGGCTGAAACTCCACTTGAGCTCATTACAAATCCAAGAAATACAACTGATTCCATGCAAAATGTACACTTCTTACGATTATCATATAGTTGTTTTTTCTATAAACTAATGTATCATGAAAACGAACTCCAACAAATTTTCCAATAAACGGTCACAATATTCAATTCATCAACCTCATAAATGAACTAGGCGCATTAGATATTCCAAAGGGCATAAGTAACCACTCATAAAGTCCATGTTTTGTTTTGTAAAAAGTTTTCCATTAACTAATTCATACTAATTTGATAGTGTCATTTTTTTAAATAAATTTAAAAAATAAAGTAGCGCTATTTAACTAATCAAGCATGTCATCCAACCTTGATATAAGATGTAGATACTTTACCATTTTTCTATTGACTGCTCGACAATCCAAACACATCCACTATGTAATGCAGGGACATAGACTTAGACTTAAGGTTACTGAGCCATTATTTTATGGTTAGTGACCATGGACTTAGACTTTCTTTTACTCGATCTTTCTCCATCAATTCATCATCTTGCCTTTTAATTTCCTTTGTTTCCTCTGTACTTTCTCAATATGGAGGTCGGTTTGGAATTGTTGCAGTTGAGATGAAATAAGTTTGATGTTTGATCCTTCTGGTAACTCCTCTTGAAATATATAATTAAATTCTTATACAATAGAATTTACAACACTTAGACGAGAATAAGGTAAGTCTTTAGAAGTCAAATAAACATCTTTGTGCAAAAGCAAAATCATTTCTCAACCCAGAGCTCTAAGCCTTACGGCTTAAGCCCTAAGCCATGAGTAGTTTCGCCTAAGCTCTAAGCCCAAAGTGACACGGAATGGAGGAGGTTTAGGTTTAGGAAGAGGGAGAATCAGGTTAGGTTCAATGGAAAAATGATAATCCGATAATTCCAGAATCAGGACTGGAATTTGGACGGCGATAACTCAACGATGCGATCGATTTTAGGGCTGAAATTTTGAGTGAAACTCTGAGAAGAAGATAGGTGATAGTCCTCCAAAAATAAAGGAATGCACGTGGATCGATCGGTAGGAATGTAATGGAATAGTAACGGTGGTCGGGAGGTGGCCGAAAATGCTGGACAACGGAGAAGATGAAATTGCAAACAAAATCAACGATGGAAGAAGGAGCTTATGGACTTTAAGCTCACCCAACGTCCTTGAAGAAGGCTGGAGACTTTGAAGCTAGAAGAGATCTCCAGCTCGGAGGGAGAAATCTTGAAGGGAAGCGACGGTGGCCGGAGAACTTCCGGCTGCCGGCTGAAATTGGAAAATGCCCAAGAAGGGAGAGCTAAAAAGCTTCTTTAATTCAAATTCCAAATTGACCTTACAATCACGCAATGGGGGAGGTTTTATCTACTGAGAAGAGTGGAAAAAAGGGAGGGAAAATTGAGGGCCAAAGGCATGCAACTTGCATGCTGGAAATTGAAATAAAGGAGGGAAAATTGGACCAATGAGATTGCAAGAATGTCAAGGCCACGTGATCTTGAATCTCTTCAGCCAATTTTCCCTTCTTCCTTGGCCCAAAATACCCTTCTCTTAGCCAAAAATTCCTCATGTAAAACCCCATGCAAGCATGCAAAAATAAACAACATAAAACCTAGCCGAGAAACCCTCTCGGGTTCTCCAAATATCCAACGTAAAATTCACGTAAAAATTAAGCTAAAAAATGCAATAAAATCCCTTCAATCCATGTAAATGCTAGTGAGTTGAGTCTTGGAACCCTTGATCACTTTTTCATGGGGCTCCAACTCGCCATGCAACGTGGTACTTCAATCGGGTTCGGGTTCGGGTACGGGCTTGATTCCAGAGCTCTCGGTTTTTGGTTGCAAATCCTCCTTTTCTCCACGCCAATTTATCATGTGTTTTGGCCTTGTTTCATCCTCCAAAGTTGGCTTAGAAATGTATAATTCTTTAATTAATTTTCTGGCAAAATTAACAAACATATTACAAAAATTCCGAGCTCGGCAAATAACAAAGCCCACACCCTAAGCCGAATTCTTGATTCCCTAAGCCCAAAGTCATAAGCCCTAAGCCAAAAGTCATAATCCCTAAGCCTAAATCAAGAGTCCCTTGGCAAGAAACACTAAGAACTAAGCCTAAGCCTAAAGCCGAAAGACCAAAGTCCAAAGCCTAAAGCCCAAAGTATAAATTCAAAGCCCTTTTTCCAAAGCCTAAAGCCCTAAGCCCTAAGCCTTAATCTCTAAGCTCTAAGCGCTAAGCCTTATGCCCAAAGCCCTAATTCAAAAGCCCAAGGCCTAGAAAAAGAGCCTAAAGCTTGTAGCCCAAACCATTAAGCCTAAGCCTCCATAACAAAGCCCTAAACCTAAAGCCCCAAGCCTAAGGTTCTAAGCCCGAAGCACCAAGACCTAAGTGCAAGCCTCAAAGACTTAAGCCCTAAGTCATAAGTCTTAAACCTTCAACCAAAGCACTAACCCTAAAAGCAAAAACCCTAACCCCTACGCCCTGAATCCTAATCCCTAAGTCGTGAGCCTTGCGCCCTAGGCCATGAGTACTAAAGCTCAAGCCCAAAGATTGAGGCCTAAAACTCAAAGCCCAAAGCCTTAACACCTTAGCCCAAAACCCTAAGCCTTAAACTCTAAGCTCTAAGACCTAAGCCCTGAGCTAGAAGCTTAAGCTAGAAGCCCTAAGCTAGAAGCCCTAAGCCCTAATAGCTAGGCCAAAAGCTTAAACCCCAAAGACTAGCACCTTAAGACATTAGACCTATGCCCTAAGCCCTAAGCCCTAAGCCCTAAGCCCTAAGCCTTAAGCTATACGACCTAAGCCCTAAGCTCTAAGCCCTAAGCCCTAAGCGCTAAGCCCTAAGCCTTATCCTCTTAACCCTAAGCTTTAAGTAGTAAGACAAAAGCTGCTAAGCCCTATACCCTAAGCCCTAAGCATTATTCTGAAAGCTCTTTGGCACTAAATTATAATCCTTAAGCCCAAGGCACTAAAGCATAAAGTCAAAAGGCAAAAGTCTAAAGCCCTAAGCCCTAAGCATTATACCTTAAGCCCTAAGCTTTGTTCCCTATTCTCTAAGTGCTAAACCCTAAGCCCTATGACTTAACCTCTAAGAACTAACCCCTAATCCATAAGGCTTAAGGCTTAAGCCCTATGCCTAAGCTCTAAGCCTTAAAATTTGTGTCTTAACCCTTAAGCCTTAACTCTAAGACTTAAACCGTAAGCATGAAGCTCTACGCCATAAGCCATAAGCCCTAAGCCTTAAGCACAAAGCCTAAAACCCTTTGGCCCTAGCATCTAACCCCTAACCCTAAGCACAAAGCCAAGAGGCTGAAATCTAAAAACAAAAGTCTTACGCCTTAAGCTATAAGATCTAAACCTAAAGCGTTGGCCTAAGATCTAATACCTAAGCCTTATTCCCAAAGTCCAATGCCCTAAATCAATTAGTAGGTTATAAGGTGGAATGAAGGTTTAACATATTATAATAAACCTTTTTGAATGTCGTACAAACTTTTCACGCATTGTCTATACCGGCTCAAATTGCACAAAACATCTCTATTCAATTCCTTGGTCTGTTTAAAGGGCAAACAAGCTTTTTAGGAAGCACACAAAATCTTTTAGTGCATCATATGAAATTTCTACGCTTCTTCTAAACCTGCTCAAATGGCGCCAAATGACTATGTTCAAGCTCCTTGTTATTTAGGTGGCCAAATGACCTTTTCATACGTTGCCTAATCCCAAAGCCCTAAGCCCTAATCCCAAAGCCCTAACCCTTCGACATAAAACAAGTTTGTAGTGGCTGCCTTCTCCCTTTTATAACTCTCATCTAATGCCACCTGCTCTGGGCTTAAGCATGCGAGTTTGATCAGTCTTTCTTCATGCTTGAATGAATAAAATTCGTGTAGCCATCATGAACAACTTTTCGATCAAATTGCCACAGCCTCCCAAGAAGCAAATGACCATCACCTGCTAAGCACTACATCACAAAGTACCCGGTCCTTATATCCACCAATAGCAAATTCAATAACAACTTGTTTAGTCACCTTATTGTCTTCCTTATCATTCAACCACTTAAGCAAATACGGTCGAGGGTGTGTAGTGGTTTGCAATTTCAACTTCTTCACCATTTCTTTTGAAACCATATTGGTACAGCTCCCCCCATCAACAATGACAGAGCATACTTTCCCCATCGCCAACACCGGCTATGAAAAATATTTTCTCGCTGCATGTTCTCACCTGTGGCTTGAGTGGCTAAAACTCTTTGTATTACCAAGAGGGATCCCTCTTGCACTCAATAAACTTCTTCAATTTGTTCCTCTTCTTCACGGGTCTCTTCTGTCTCTTCTACCTCACTAATGACTTCTTGAGTGTCCACTCGAATCAAGATAACTCGTTTATTGGGACATTGTGAAGCAATGTGTCCAAGGCCAAGGCAATGAAACACTTGATTTCCTGAGCCTTTGGTCTTGCAACGTCTTGGCTTTCCTTCTTTTGTTCCAGAGCTTTTGATGGAAAATTTCTAGCAAATTGCCCCTTTTCTTCAACCGTTGGTGAGGGCTTGAATGGAGTGTTTGGTTTAGGAGTGAATCGGGTAATGATTTCTTTTCCCTTTCTCCTAATTTGTCTCTCCGCTTTCAGTGCTAATTGTACTGCACCATCCATTGACTCGAAAGCTTATAATTCAACAATATCTCCAATCTCGTTCTTGAGCCCTTTCACAAACCTTGCAATCACCAACTCCTCGAATTCCTCTAACCCACACCTCATCTCCAAAGTTTCAAACTCTATAAGGTATTCTTCAATTGTGGATGCTCCTTGCTTAAGGCTTTGTGATTGTAACATGAGTTCTTGCCGGTATTGTATAGGTACAAACCTTTTTCTCATCAATAGCTTCATCAATCTCCAAGTCATATGAGGTGTTGTACGGGAGGAAATGTAGGTCGCCTCTATATTGGAATGAAGTCGGTGAGACTCAATTATATGGTCCCAAGATTTTGCAACAAACTATAGAGCAAGTGAGAGTAATTCGGGAAAGGACCAAAATGGCACAAAGTCGTCAAAAAAGTTACGCCGACCAACAAAGAAGAAAATTGGAGTTTGAGAAAGGTGATGAAGTTTTCCTTAAAGTTTCTCCATTCAAAGGACTAAGACGGTTCAGTAAAAAGGGAAAGCTCACTCCAAGGTTCATCGGACCTTTCAATATAGTGTAAAAGATAGGAAAGTATGCTTATAATTTAGAGTTGCCATCGACTATGGAAGGAGTGCATAATGTATTTCACATTTCAATGTTACGAAAGTTTATGCGCGATCCAAATCAAGTAGTTGAACCAAGTATCATCAAAGTGGAACCAACTAAACATATAAAGAGAAGCTGGTAAAGATTTTAGACTCCAAAATAAAAAATTGAGAAATAAGCAAGTTCCACTAGTCAAAGTATTGTGGAAAAACCACTCTATGGAAGAAACTACTCGGGAAAGACAACAAGATATGGAGAAGAAATATCCTGAGTTGTTTGACATGTAATTTTGAGGACAAAATTTTAAGTAAGATGGGTGGATTGTAACACCCTTGCTTTTTGTGTATGGTACAATGATCTTGTGATTTAGTTTTGAAGGTACGGTAAATTAGAAGTTGTGATCGATGAAGAAAAAAAATTGTTGCGTGTATGTAGGGTGGAAAGTTAGAATAAATAAAACTCTCAATCATAAGATTAACCTAAGCCAATTAGTGATTATTAGAATGGACACCTCCTACTTGAATGGACACCTCATGCTTTCCTCCACCTCCACCATAATTTAAATAATATAAATAAAAATATTATTATTAAAGTTAAATAAATATGATTGGTGAATTTGGGGAGCAGCTTAAGTGGGGTGGAATGAGGAGAAAACATCTCATGCTTTCTCCACCTCCTCGTTAGCTTTTTATGAAGAGGGTTTCCAATCAGATGGGGAAAACCACAAAATTCATCTCCTTCTCTCAAGTTCTCTCTAGTTTTGTAGGAGAAAATTGAAGATTTAAGGATAGTTGAAGTGTGTGATGGTATTTAGTGCATAAAAGTGAGATTTAGTGCACTATTGAAGCAAGAAAAGAGGAAAACAAGGAAGCCACAAATTTGTAAACTTTGTACAAGTTTTTTTTTTTCCTCTAAGGAATCAATTCTTACCTTATATTGATATATAAGTGCTTGGGTTGGTTCAGAATGGTTGCTAGTGCATGAATTTTAAAGTTGTATCAAGATTTTCTAATTTTGGACAAATCTACACAGTTTTAGAATCTGAATTATTACAAGGTTTTCGAGTGGTAATTTGATTACTCTCTTTAGATGACTTAAAATAGACATCTTCAAAAACATTATGAAACTTGAATCATCGTAATTGGACTTGTGTATCTCAAGTTATAGTTATTGGAAATGACTACAAAATAGGTTATATCCAAGATTGCTCACTCAATTTTCTTTTATGTATTAAGGTTATGAAGTGATAAGCGTTGAAGATTAAGGGATTAAGTGATCAACTTAAAGCTAAGGACTTCAAGTAACTAACTCTGAATGTCTTTTGCCCAATTGGGACTACAATACAAATAGTATACTTTATGGATTATGATTGGAATTGATTAGGTGCTAGATTAAGTATGGATAATATTTTGTTGGTGTGTATTGCAGAATACACCGACCCAAACTCTTGGGATTTTTTTTGTGCTTGTTTGCAATTGTTTGATAATTGATATGTTAAGTTAAATTTAATATTATCATTATAGGTTATATGAATGTTGTATGTCATGCATATGTACAATTGATCATGCATCATGTTTTATTAAAAGAGCGAAAATGTTTTACATGCACGGTTTTCATAATGATTCAATCAGATATTGTGGAGGGAGTAGAGTAAGACTGTCTCGAGGGAGGCCATACGTTGCCAATCCTCTATTCCGTAATCTTCAATATTCAATAAATAAAACATGTAAGTATCAAGCTATTGGTGAGATGGAATGAGCTGTCTTACGGATCGAACCATATGGTGCTCATGAGATGTCCTAAATGGACAAAATGGTGTTCATTGGTCTGCCCGTGAAGAAGACCAAATGGTGCTTTTCCTTCCCTGTACGTTGTCACGCCAACACCAAAGTAAAAATTTCAAGAAATCAAATGAAACAAAAATGGAACATGTTTTAAGAAATGCATATTCATGTAGGCATTGGGAATCATGTATGGTTATTTACTGAGCCTTAAGCTCATTAGATTAAGCTTTGTATTGTAGGTGATGAGATTAGTGGTGAGGAGATTTTTCCTTATCATTGATACAACGTGGTCGAATGAGGTATAGCAGGTGCAAATGCTTGGATCGTTAAGTGACGACGGGTGGGAGATGTATTTTGATGTTTAGTGTTTTAAAAAAAATGTTTTGAAATGTATAATGTTTAAAAGAGATTGATAATACATAGTTATCAAAGTTTGTAAATTAACCTTATGTTTTGAACGAATACAATGTTTGATTAAGAAATTTTATATGGTTAATTGATGTTCTTATGGAATGGATTTAACTACCATTAAGTCTTCAGCTTTAGTTTTTATAAAATGTGTTAAAATATTATTTTATTATGCATAAAAAGTAAGTATGAAAATGGGATGTGACATTACAGCTTTAGGCTTAGATTCTAGGGCTTAGGGCTTTATCCTTATAGCTAAGAGTTTCAAGCTTTGGGCTTAGGACTTAGGTCTTAGGTCTTTGGCCTTAGGTCTTAGGTCTTAGGTCTTTGGGCTTAAGGCTTAGGGCTTTAGGGTTGATGCTTGAAGCTCATGACTTAGGGCTTAGGGCTTAGGGCTTACGACATAGAGTTTTGACCTTAGAGCTTAGATCTTAGGGTTTCGAGACTTGTGCTTAGGTTTTTAGGCTAAAGACTTTGGGCTTAAGGCTTATGGCTTTGGGCTTAGGGCTTTGGGCTTAGAGCTTAGTGTCAAGACTTAAAGCTTAGGGCTTAGTTCTATAGGATTAGGTGTTAGTGCTGAGGGCTTAAGCCTTAGGGTATATTAGGCGTAGGGTTTACGACTTTGAGCTTTTAGCTTTGGTAACATCCTTCCTAGCTCGAAATATGTTCTTTATTTATTTTTATCTACAGTAGAAAATATTTTCTAATTTAAATTGTTTAAGACAAACATGAAAACAAAAATTACTTAAAATACATTTACAACATGTAGGTCCAATAAACTATTTCCAAGTTATATATAAAGTTTAAAACTTCTTTTTCTAAACATTGTTTACAATTCTTCAAAATCCTTGCCCATAGATAAAATCCGCTCAAAAAACGTCAACCATAATCATGGACAAAGCAATCCATCTCTAACAATTCTTAGTGTACGTCCTATTCACATACGTCATAAAACTCATCTATGAGCATAAGACTCAATAAGTAGGGTATCATATGCATGAACATGTCATGATATCCATACCTAAACTTTTCTTTTCTTTATATTCTGATACTTTCTTTCCTTCAATTTCTACACTTTTTTATCAATGAAGCTTTCTTGCGAGAAACGAGAGACCATAAACTTGAGTCCACCTAAGGGATAGCCAACTCGATTCGAAGGGTTTGGAAAACATGATGCTTGAGATGCTCGTGAACATGCTCGGTATGAATGCATCAACAAGTGAAATAATGTTCATAACATTAAAATAATAATTCATCATACCATCAACTAAATCATGCTTTTCTACATTATTTTATAGCTGCATTTCATTTTGACATATAAAGCATCAAACAACATCTTAGAACAAATTCCTATTATTCTATGACGTAGACCCAATTAAGGGCAAAACACACACAATACTACTTACCTTGTTTATATTTAGAGAGTCTTTCTAGTAAGAGGCACAATTGTGAATCACTTTCACCTAAATTACCTAAGATTATTTACAATTTTTTAGAATCAATGCCATGTTTTGGGGATTGGAGCAAGGAGAACTCAAAACGCATACAGGGGCTTTAGCTAGAAATTGGAGGACTTAAACCCTTGAGAGTGGGCTAATTTTGACCTAATTTACAGCTTAAAACACGTGCGGATTAGTAAAATACACGGAGGCAATTTTAGGTGCACAAACAGACAAAGCTTAAAGAAACAGTGTAGGGGTGTTGGGGAGACTTCTGCACAACTTCCAATGCAGAGAGTCTGGGAGGGTGGAAATTGGCAAAACTTAACGTCAACGAAGTGGGAAGAAATTGCAAGTGTTTTGAGGGGGAAGGCATGGGTAGATTGGAAGATATGCAGGATAGAAAATTGATGGACAGAACTGCCCGATTTCAGAAATTTGGGTAGAAGGCAGTGGAAAAAGCATGCATAACTCTTGATGGGGAGGGGCTATGGCTAAACGTAAAGAAGAGTTATTTCAAGCCATGAAAGAGGAACTCACAACCATAAAATTGGGAACTTTTGTTCACGGAAACAGAAATGGCACAAATTCGACTTTGGTTGCACAAATTCACTCGGGTAAGCACCAAAAACAACAATCAACACGAAAGACAAACACAAACGCAAACAACAAATGGAGGAAGGCTATGGGATTTCCAAGCTCGCTTTTTTTCCTAAACAAGTGAGGAAGGAGGTTGGAATAAGGTTTANCCCCATGCTGGAAACCTTAAGATGTGGGCCACATTTTTGTAGAAGCACGTTTGTCCCAAACAGGTCTGGAAGGTTGTCGAAACGGCTGCACAAGCCTCGAAGGTCAGCTTGGGCCGAAACCAGAAATGTTGTTTTCATCACCATGGATGTTTTGATTACCCTTCCATGCCACGGGTACTCTAAGTACCCTTACACGTGCACAAATTTAAGCTACTAATTATCCTCCTAATTATTACATAAAAATAACTAAATTATTACACAAAGTTGTCAAAAGGAAAACATGCTTTCCCCTTCATGTTTTGGTGATTTGGGGCCACCTTAATGTGCCACCCTTGAACTCCTCTTCCTTCATCAAGTGTGGTTGGCCCATGAAATGCATCAACCCCACTTGAAAACTAGGGCTCACCATGCCCTTCATCTTTGGCTTCTTGATTAAAGCTTTATAAAACAAGCTTCCTACAAAATCAACAAACTCATTAGAAAATAGTTTGCTTCTGCTTCTAGATGTGCTAATCCGTGGAACATCAACATATTATGAAAATAAACATATAACACACAACAAATATACATCATAATCCTTGCAATGCAGTACCACTTAAGGGCCAAACAATCTTAATACTAACTTACCTTAGTAGCTATCTTGAATTAATCCACTTGAGTCCCTTTTTAATCCAATTGATGACCTAAACATATAGATCATTTAAAAATCAGAAGTTAGGTAACATGTCCTGTTTTAGAGCATAAAGTCATTGTCATAACTTACTATCCACTTATCCATTTGAGTCGATTCTAGTGGGCATTGAATCACTTAAGGTGTCTATTAAAGTTCAATAGAATACCATAATTTCAATGGAGCAACATAACTGAAAAGAAGACATGTTAAATGAGTGGAGTTTCTTGAAAGGTATCCATATATAATCAAGTGCAAAAAAGGTGAAGGCAATGTGGTGGCCGATGCCTTATCGAGAAGGTTTGTTCTTTTTGCAGGAGAGGCTCCACACAATTTTGAAGTATTGGAACCCACTGATTTGGACAAAGAGAGCCCAACCTACATGCTAACTTGGATAAAGAAACTACCGGAAGATAAAACTATGAAGATACATGAAGAAATAGGAAAGCACTCCACCTCATCCAATCGCGATACATAATACTCCATGAACGCTAAAAGGATTGAGGAATAATCAATGTTTGCTTATTGTTTTATGCATTTGAATTTCAGGGTTTTTGTTATCTGGGTTAGGTCATTTTTACTTGAACTTGTTGCATGGGTTGCATGGATTTAAATGAGGGTTTTCCTTAGCTGATAAGAGGGCACTTTAGCCACAAAATGAAGGACATTATGACCGGTTCAAATGGGGGGAGCGTGAGCCTCCTCGTTGTTCCACATCTTCCTTTGTTTTGGTGCGTTAGATAGCATCTTTTGCATGGATCTTAACCAACCGATTAGATCACAAAAAATAGGCTCCCTTGTGTAGGACCTGTTTTTAACCTAAGTGGGGGGTGAATTAGGTTAATAGCAATTTTTCGTAAGTTAGATTTCTTAAGTAAAAAACTAAAAGGATTGTTTATCAAATTAAGTTTATTCAAGCACAATAAACAAAGTAAGAGTTGAGAGAGAGAATTTGACACCGACGTGTTTTTGTGGTTCGGCCAACAATTGCCTACGTCCACGCTTCAAGGTAGATCCTTGAAGATCTTTTACTTGATTGAGCTTTCGGGTGTCAATCTAACCTTTACAACTTGACTCTTCTTTCTTAGAGGCGTCACCCCTTTTACAAGTTCACTCAATTCTATCGTTACAAGGATTTACGGTTTCTAAACCGACTCTCTCTATCACAAGATGAATAATCAAAAGTGAATACAAGAGATGAGAGAGTAAAATGACTTGAGAATAATTTTGGCAGCGTTTCGGCGTGTTTTTCTCTCAAGAAAATCAATACTTCAATGAGCTTTTCTTCGACTATTTATACAACTCAGGCTCGGGCAATCGACATAAGTACTGGAGCGGTCGACCGCAATATAGCCGTTTAGACTCATTAGGAAGTAGCCGTTGGAGCATTAACTCTGTAGTAGATCCTGAGCGGTCGACATAATCGTGGAGCAGTTGACATAGGTATAGTTGATTAGTCCTTGAAGGTGCTGCGGTCGACATGAGGTTTGTCTATGGAATTTTCATCGGTCGACATAATCGTAGAGAGGTCGACATAGGTTTAGTCTCTGGAACTTCAGCGGTTGACATTAAGTTTGTCTCTGGGAAATCATCGGTCGACATAAGTCTTGCGCGGTCGATATTAAGTTTGTCTCTGGGAAATCATCGGTCGACATAGGTCTTGCGCGGTCGACATTGGTCACATCTTTGGAACTTTTCCTCTGGTCGACATAGATCTTGAGCGGTCGACACACATCTCTTGGGCGGTCGACATACATCTGTTCTCTGGAATTGTTGCGGTCGACATATGTATATAGCGGTCGACATATATATCTTTTTTGAAGTTATTCCGGTCAACATATGTATATAGTGGTTGACATATATCTCTTCTCTAGAATTGTTGCGGTCGACACATGTAAACAGCGGTGGATATAACCTGAGAAAACTTATAAAATTCTGCAACACTCGACCAAATTGTTAGATATTAAGTGTACCCTTTTACAAGGATGTTTCACAAGAGATTCATTAACAGCATAATTTAATTTATCTTTCATACATTTTCACAAATGATTATCATAAAAAATACTTGGTTACTTTAAAAGCCTTTAAAGCCAACACCGTGTTGGCTGATTTATTCCCCTTTGTAGCTTGTAATTTGTAGATTTAAATTTTGAATATTGAATTTGAATTGAAAATCTCTCCTTTGAAGATTCTCCCTCCAAAGACTCGGCTTGCCGGAATCCTTCCAGCCCCACGAGAGAAAACCCCGGAGTTGGTCATCCTTTCAACCTAGGACGACCTATCCTTACCACATTTCTCCAGCCATCTTCATGGTCTAAGGGTGAGAGTGTGGATCATAAGCTCAAGCACAACACTCATCCATTTTGTCAAAATAATTCCAAAATCCTACGTGAGAATCTCTTCAATTTATAAGGGATCTAACCGTCCAAAGTTTGCCCCCAATTTTTCGGGATCTGCCAGGAAAACCTTAATTCTTACATTATCCACCTTTACCATTTTTAGCATATCTCTTATTTCGTATGTGAGATCCTATCCATTTTTATAGGATCCATCATACCCTAATACATCAAAATCCCCTCTGAATTTGATAAGAAATCTCACTCCCATTAGCTAGATCTAAGCGCCAAAAGTTTATCCCGAATCTGATTTTCCGGGTAAACCCGAAAAATCATCCCATCCAAATTATTCCATTATTTCCATTTCTATTTCGTTTCACTTCCCTTTTTATAGCTTTATTTATTTCCTTTTTAAATTTACAAAAAATATTATTTAGGGTTTTGTTGGTTTTGCAAGGGTTTGTTGTGGGTTTCCATGGGTTTGGAGTGGGTTTTAGCTTTTGGCATGGGTTTGTAATTTTGGGAGTTTGGTTGGCAGCCGATTGTGTAGGGGAACCAAATTTGGGGACCACTTCCCCTTGGTCTCCCCCAATTCGGGTATATGTTGGGTGGTCCTTTCCCACCTTTCTTTTTGTGCCACAACAAATCAGGTAAGCACTCGTGTGCCATCTGGTTAGGGCTCTCTTCTCTCATGTGAAGGAGATTAAAACTCCCTCACCACCGAGCTTGGTACTCAGTTTAAATTTGAATACAAAAGTGCTTGCATTTTTTCCTTGGGTGTGGTTTTTCTGGCAACCAAGACTCGGCTCTCCGGTGGGTAATATCCAGCGACATCCGAGAGGTCTTCCAAGGTTTCGGTTTCCCTTCCGATCTAGGGTAAGCTAGGCCATTCTACACGTCTTCAGTCACTCTCCCGTGGTCTTAGAGTAAGCGTGTAATCCCCATTAGCTCATCTCCATTTCCGGTGACTTTTATATTTTCCAGCCAACCCTCATTTCTTCTCCGATACTTCCCTCTGCACAATTTCCGATTCCCCAAAGATTTTACCCTCATTTTTTAAGGTTAAGCTCTTCTCTCATCCACAAACAACCCCTCCAAATCTCTGTTGAAAACTCTGTATGGAACCCGAGAACTACCTTTCTTAACATCACCCATTTATGGCCCATTTCTTCCCTCCTTTTCCACCCGAAGCCCTTTTTATTCCTCTTCCCACTCTTGAAGCTTGTCAAAGCCTTAAGCCCTACACCCAAATACCGAAGACAAAAGCCGAAAGCCCTTTGCACTAGGACCATAGCCATAAAGCCCTAATCTTTTATGCCATAACCTTTACGCTCTAAGCCTTAAGCCTTAACCCAAAGCTCTTAGCTCTATGACTTAAGATTTAAGCACTATGCCTTAAGCTTGATACCAAAGCCCAAAGCCCAAACTCCTAAGCCCTTAGCCCTAAGCCTAATCTTTTATGCTTGACCACTAAGCCGTTCGACCTAAGGCCTAAGTGGTAAGCCCTATGCTCTAACCACCAAGCCTAAGCCCTGAGCCTTAACGTCTAAACCCTAAGCATTAAGCACTAACAACTAAACCATTGACCCTCAGCCCTAAGCCCTAAGCCATAGCCCTACGCTATAATACCTAAGCTCGTAGCCTTAAGGCCTAAGTTCTAAGTCCTAAGCTCTAAACCGAAAGCCGAGGCACTAAGCCATAAGCTTGAAGCCATAACTTAAAAGTCTAACAACCAAAGCCCCAAGCCCTAAGCCATAAGCCTGAAGCCCTTATCGCTAATCCATATGCCCATATCCCTAATCCCTATGCCCTTATCCCTTATCCCTAAGCGCAAAGCCCTAAGCACAAAGCCCTAAGACCATGGCCATAAGCCCTAATCTAGAAGCCCCAAGTCATAAGCCCTAAGCCCTAAGCCTGAAGCCTAAAGCCCAAAGCCCAAAGCTTGAATCCTTAAGACTAAGCCCTAAGGCCTAAGCCCTATGCTCTGAACCCAAAGCCTAATGCCAAGATCCCAAGGCCCAAATCCAAAAGCCTAAGGCCAAAAGCCCAAGGGGGTTAGCCGTAAGCCCTAAGCAATTAGCCATAAGCCCTAAGCCCAAATCCTAAAACCCTATGTTTTAAGCTCTAAGCCCAAAGAACAAAGTCGTAAGCCCTAAGCACTATGCCTTAAGCCGTTATACCAAAGCCCTAACCCCTATGCCCTAAGACCTAAGCCATACGCCCTTATCCATAATCCATATGCCCTTATCCCAAATCCCTAAGCCCAAAGAGCTTAACTACTAAGCCCTAAGCCCAAAGCCTTAAGCCCTACTCAAGAAGCTCCAAGTCATAAGCCCTAAGCCCTAAGCCGGAAACCCAAAGGCCAAAGCCTAAAGCCTTAATCCCAAAGCCCTAACCCCCTAATCCATAATCCTAAAGCCCTAAGCAAAAAGACAGAAGCACGAGGCCCAAAGTCCTAGACCCCAAGCTATAAGCCAAAAGCCCAAGCCTTTAAGCCCAAAGGCTAATCCTCTAAGCCCAAAGCATAAAGGCCTAACCTTGAAGCCCTTAGCCCGAAGCTCAAAGCCTGAAGCATAATGCTTAAAGTCCTAAGCAATAAGCCCCAAGCTTTAAATGCTAAGTCTTAATCCATAAGCACTAGGCTGTAAGCTCTATGCTTGACATGCCAAGTGGAGCAATCACCGGAGCCCGAGCTCGGAAATTTTCTAATATGTTTGTTAATTTTGCTGGAAAATTAATTGAAGAATTATACATTTCTAAGCCAACTTTGGAGGATCAAACAAGGCCAAAACACATGATAAATTGGCATGGAGAAAAGGAGGATTTGCAACCAAAAACCTAGAGCTCCGTAATCAACCCCGAACCCGAACCCGATTGAAGTACCGCGTTACATGGCGAGTTGGAGTCCCATGCAAAAGTGATCAAGGGTTCCACGACTCAAATCTCCAGCATTTACATGGATTGAAGGAATTTCATCGCATTTTTAGCTTAATTTTTACGTGAATTTTACGTTGGATATTTAGAGAACCTGAAAGGGTTTCTCGGCTAGGTTTTATTTTGTTTATTTTTGCATGCTTGCATGGGGTTTTTCATTAAGGAATTTTTGGCTAAGAGAAGGGTATTTTTGGCCAAGGAAGAAGGGAAAATTTCTGAGGAGATTCAAGATCACGTGGCTTTCACATTCTTGCAATCTCATTGGTCCAATTTTCCCTCCTTTATTTCAATTTCCAGCATGCAAGTTGCATGCCTTTGGCCTCATTTTCCCTCTCTTTTTCCCACTCTTCACCACAGATAAAACCTCCTCATTGCATGATTGTAAAGTCAATTTGGAATTTGAATTAAAGAAGCTTTTTAGCTCTTCATTCTCAGGCATTTTCCACTTTCAGCCGGCAGCCGAAAGTTTTCTCCCTCTGACCTGGAGAATTCTTCTTGCTTCAAAGTCTCCAGCCTTCTTCAAGGACGTAGGGTGAGCTTGAAGTCCATAAGCTTCTTCTTCCATCGTTCATTTCGTTTGCAATTTCATCTCCTCCGGTGTCCAACATTTCCGGCCACCTCCCAACCACCGTTACTGTTCCATTAAATTCCGACCGATCCATCCACGTGATTTCCTTCATTTTCGGAGGACTATCAGCTATCTGCTTTTCAGAGTTACACTCAAAATTTCAGACCTAAACTAGATCGTATCATTGAGTTATTGTCGTCCAAAATTTAGTCCCGATTCTGGAATTATGGGATTATTGTTTTTCCATTTAACCTAACCCGATTCTCCCACTTCCTAAATCTAATTCCCCTCCATTCCGTGTTAATGCTCTAAGCTGTAAGTTGTAAGCGGTAAGCCCTAAACTCAAAGCCCTAAGTTCGAAGCTCTATGACCTAACCTTAAAGCCCTAAGCCTTGAGTCCTATGACCTATGCCCCAACCCTCAAGCACACAGCCTTAATCACGAAGTCTGATATCATAAGTCCTAAACTCTAAGCTCAAAAGCTTAAGTCCAAAAGCTAAATCCCAAAGCCCAAAGCACCAAAACTTAAACCCTAAGCCCTAAGTCTTGAGCCTTAAGCCCAAAACCCTAACCACAAACCCCTAAGCCTGAAGCTCTAAGCCATATTACCCAAGCTAAGCAGTAAACCCTACACCAAATCCCATAAGCCATAACTCTTAAGCCTTAAGCCCTACACCATAAGCACAAAGCCCTAAGTCATTAGTCTTATGCCGTAAATCTAGATCCCTACAATTGAACCCTAAGACTTAACCTTAAAGCCCTAAGCTAAAGACCTAAGCCTTATGCCCTATGCCATATGATTAATGACCTAATCCCGAAGCCCATATCCCTAGGCTCTAGTCCAAGGCCAAAAGCCCTAAGCCCTATGCCAAAAGCCCTAACCCCTAAGTCCTAAGCACTAATCCATAACCCTTAAGCCTTAAGCACTAAGTGCTAAGCACTAAGTCCTAAGTGCTAAGCTTTAAGTCCTAAGCCGTGAGCCCTAAGCTCTAAGCCAAAATCCCAAAGCTCTAAGCCCTTAGCCCTAAGCCAAAAGCTATAAGTGATAAGCCCTAAGCCTGAAGCCTAATCCCCTATGTCTAAAGCACAAAGCCTTAAGATCGAAGCCCTAAGCCTAGAGCCCTTGTTTGATGCCTAAACCCCTAAGCTACAAGCTCCAAGCCTTAAGTCCTAAGCCCTAAGGACTAAGCCCTAGGCTCTAAGCTCTAAGCTCTCAACTGTAAGCAGTAAGCCCTAAGCCCTAAACTCAAATCCCTAAGTTCTAAGACCTAATCCTAAAGCCAAAATCCCCAAGCCATATGTCGTATAGCCTACGCAAAAAGCCCTAAGACTTAATTTGACAAGCTTCAAGAGTGGGAAGAGGAATGAAAGGGGTTTCGGGTGAGGAATAAACAAGAAATAGGTAATATTAAGAAAGGGAGTTCTTAGGTTGCATACAGAGTTTGCTTCCGAGATTTTGAGGCATTTTTTGTGGATGAAAGGAGAGCTTAACCTCTAAAAATGAGAGTAAAAGCTTTTGGGAATTGGAAGTTGTGCAGAGGGGAGTATTGGGTGCCAAAAAGGGTGGTTATCGGAGAAAAAATGGAGGGTGGACGGAAAATGTAAAGTCACCGGAGATGGAGATGAGCTAATGGGGATTACACGCTTACCCTAAGACCACGTGAGAGTGGCTGAAGACGTGTATCATGGCCTAGCTTTCCCTAGCTCGGAAGGGAAGCCAAAACCTTGGAGAACCTCTCGGATGTCGCCGAATATTACCCACCGGAGAACCGAATCTTGGTTGCCAGAAAAACGACAGCCAAGGAGAAAATGCAAAGCACTTTTGTATTCAAACTTCAACTAGCTACAATGCTTGGCAATGGGAGAGTTTTAATCTCCCTCACATTGGAGAGAAACAACCAAATCGGATGGCTACCAAGAGCTTACCCGATTTGGTGTTTGCACAAAAAGAAAGGATGGAAAGGACAACTTAACCTTTACCCGATTTGGGGGAGACCAAGGGAGTGTGGTCCACAAAAACAGTTCCCCTTCCACCGGCTGCTATCCATGCATTCCCAAAAACCAAACCCATGCAAAAGATAAAACTCACACCAAACCCATGGAAACCAACACCAAACCCATGCAAAACCCACAAAACCCTAAATAATTGTTTTTGCAAATTTAAAAAGGGAAAAAATAAAGCTAGAAAAAGGAAGTGTCGGTCGGGTTTGTGCCATGCTCCATGGGGTCCGACTTAGACCCACCCGGGTTTCCTTCCTCCCTTGCCTTGGCATTGCCTTTTCTTCCGAGGTGTTCCAAGCTCGAAAGTTCCCCGATCTTGACCTCCTTTTCCAAGACTTCCCAAGTGAGAAGATGCTTTGCCTCCTCCACATCCTTCGGGGTTGGTTACTCCATAGTTATTTTGCGTTCAACATTTCCTAAAAAAAACAAATTGATTTGAAAACTTCTTTGCTCGAGCTCGGGTTATTGCTCCTTGAGGTGTGGCTTCATGCAAGGCATCTCGTGGCATGTCATAAGTCCTACGCTTTAAGCCTCAAGCCCTATGCACAAAGTCCAAAGCTTAAAACCCTAAGCCTCAAACTCTAAGCTCTAAACACTAAGCCCCAAATGACGACCCAGGAAGTTCAAAGCCCTAAGCCATAATCTTGAAGCCTTTAGCCTTAATCCCTAAGCCCTAAGCCCTAAACCCTAAGCCTTTAGACCTAACCTATAAGCCACCAAAAGCCCAAAGCCCAAAGCCCTAAGCCCTAAGCCCTAAGCCCTAAGCCTGAAACTCTAAGCCTCAAACTCTAAGCCTTGGACCCTAAGCACAAAGCCCAAACTACTAAGCTTTAAGCCCTAAGCGATATTCTTAAAGGCTTATGCCTTAAACCTTAAGCCTGAAGCCAAATGTCCATATCCCTAAGCCCTAACCTTGAGGCTCAAAGCCCTAAGCCCTACCCACTAAGCTCTAAGGCCATAGCCCAAAGCTCGAAGCCCTAAGCACTAACCTATAACTCTTAAGCCTTAAGCCTTAAGCACAAATCACTAAGCCATAAGCCCAAAGCAATAAGCACTAACCCCAAAGCCTTGATCCAAAAGCCCTAATCCCCAAGAATAAGCCCTAATAAAAAATCCTAAAGCTTTAAGCCTGTATCCTTAAGCAAGTCATAAGTGATCCCCCTAAGCTCAAAGCAGCAAGCCCTAATACCTAAGCCCTAACCCCCAACTCTTATTCTTAAGCCATAAGCTCTAAGCACTATACCTTAAGCCCAATCCCCAAAACCCTAATCCTAAAGCGTAAAACCCTAAGCCTAAATCCATAAGCCCTAAGCTTAAAGCACAAAACCCTAAATCTAAAGCCCTATCCCTAAGCCATATTTCCCAAGCCCAAAGCCCTAATCCATAAACCATATTTCCCAAGCCCTAAGCACAATCCCCAAAATCCTAATCCCTAACCCCAAATCCCTAAACCCTAAGCTCTAACCCAAAAGCCCAAACCCCTAAGCTTAAAGCCCAATCCCCTATGCTTGAAGCATGAAGCCCTAAGATCGAAGTCCTAAGCCCAAAGCACTAGGTTTATGCCTAGAGCCCTAAGCCCCAAGCCCCAAGCCTTAAGTCCTAAGCCTTAAGACCTAAGCTCTAGGCGCTAAGCTCTAAGCTCTCAACCGTAACCTATAAGCCATAAGCCCTAAACTCAAAGCCCTACATCTAAGCTCTACGACCTAATTCCAAAGCCAATATCTCTAGGGCCAAGGCTTATTGCCTATGCCCAAAGCCCTAAGCCTTAAGTTCTATGACTTAAGCCTCAAGCCCTAAGCATAAAGCTCTGAGCTCGAAGGCCGACACCGTAAGCCCTAAACTCTAAACTCCCAACCCTAAGCCCAAAACGAAAACCCCTAAGTTCAAAGCCCTAAGCAATAATCATGAAGCCCTAAGTCATAATCTCAAGCCTGAAGCACTAAACTCTAAGCCTTAAGCCCTAACCTATAATTCCTAAGCCCAAAGCTGAAAGCCCTAAGCCTTAAGCCCTTATCCTAAAGCCTTAAGAACAAACCCTAAGCCCTAAGCCTAAAATGATAAGTCGTAAACATGCATTATTCCCAAAGCTGAAAGTCCTATGCCTAAAGCCTTAAGCCATATTCCCAAAGCATGCCTTATACCTTAAGCTCTAAGTGGTAAGCCCAACGCTAAATCCCTTAAGCCAAAACCCTTAATCCTCAAGCCGTAAAACCTAAGCCCTACAAAGCCCTAAGTCATAAGTTCTATGCCCTAAATCCAGATCCCTAAACCCTAGCCCTAAGCCCAAACCCTAAAGCAATAAGCCAAAGGCTTAAGCCCTTTGCCTTATGCTATAGGATTCAAGCCCTAAGCCCTAAGCCCAAAGCCCATATCTCTAAGTCCTAAGCCCTAGGCCCAAAGCCCTAAGTCCTACCCACTAAGCCCTAAGGCAAAAGCTCTAAGCCGTATGCACTAACCAATAACCCTTAGGCCTTGATCCTTAAGAACAAAGTACCAACCCCTAAGCCCTAAGCACTAAGCGCCAATCCCTAAGCCTTCAGCCACAAGCTCGAAGCCCTAAGCCCTAAGCCCTAAGCAAAAATCTAAAAGCTTTAAGCCCTTAGCCCTAACCCTAAATCCATAAGTAATAAGCTCTAAGCTCAAAGCATTAAGCCTTAAACTCTAACCCTAAGCCCAAACCCTAAAGCCCTAGGTGAAAGTCCTAAGCCATATGCTCTATGCCATATGAATAAATCTCTAATTCCTAAGCCCAAAGCCCATATTCGTAAACCATAAGCGCAAAGCCCTTAATCCTAAGCCTTAAACCCAAATCCCAAAGCCTTAAGCCTTCAGCCTAAATCCATAAGCCCTAAGCCCTAATACAAAATCCTAAAGCCATAAGCCCTCAACCCTAAACCGAAAGTAATAAATGATTAGCGTTAAGCCCACAGCACAAAGACCTAATCCCTAAGCCTTTGCCCCCAATATTTATGCTTAAGCACTAATCCCTAAGACCTAAGGCAAAACCCTAAGCCCTAAGCCCTAGGGCCTAAGCCTAAATCCCGATGCTCTAAGTCATAAGATCTAGGCCATAAGCCCTAAGCCCTAAGCACTATTCCCCTAGCCATAAGCCTTAAGCACTATGCCCCTAACCATAAGCCCTAAGCCCTAAGCTAAAAGCACAAAGCCCTAAGCCCTAAGCCAAGCCCATAGCCCTAAGCTCTAAGCCTAAAGCCTAAAGCAGCAAGCTAAAAGCCCAAAGCCTTAAGCCTTAAGCCTTAAGCCTTAAGCCCTAAGCCATAAGCCCTAAGCCATAAGCCTTCAGCCCTAAAAATAAAGTCCTAAGACCTAAGCCCTAATCCAAAATCCTCAAGATAGAAGCCCAAAGCCCAAAGCCATACGCCATAAGCCATAAGCTTCAAGCCTAAAGCTCTAAGCCCAAAGCCCAAAGCCCTAAGCCCAAAGCCCTAAGCCGTAAGCCATAAGCCGTAATCCATAAGCCATAAGCCATAAGCCCTAAGCCTCAAGCCCAAAGACTTATGTTCTAAGCCATAAGCCCCAAGCACAATGCCCTAAGCCCTAAGCACTAAGTCCTATGCCCTTAGCCCTAAGACTTAAGCCCTAAGCGATAAGCCCTAAGCCATAAGCCCAAAACCCTAAGCCCTAAGTTCGAAGCCAAAATCTGTACGCCATATGTGCTAAGTCTTTTGCCCTAAACCTTAAGTTCCATGCCCATATCCCTAAGCCATATTCCCTAAGTGCTAAGCTGACATGCCACAGTTTGGTATTCCAAGTAGAGCACTCACATAAGTCCGAGCTTGGGAATTTTCTAATTTTTATGTTATTTTTGCAGGAAAATTAATTGAAGATTTACATATTTCTAAGCCAAATTTGGAGGATCAAGAAAGACCAAAGTATGCGATAACTTGGCTTGGAGATGAGGCAAAATTGCATCCTCAACCCGGGACCTTCGGATCCAAACCTGCGCCTAATGCCGGTTTAAGATGCACGTTGCATGGTGAGTTAGAGTCCCATGAAAAAGTGATAAATTGACCCACGACTTAACTCACCAACATCTCCTTGGAGTGAAGGAATTTTCTTGCATTTTTATGTTAATTTTTATGTGAATTTTACGTTGAACATTTAGAGAACCCGAGAGGGTTTCTCGGGTAGGGTTTTAGCTTGGATTTTGCATGCTTTGCATGAAGTTTTGCTTGAGGGTTTAATTGTCTGAAAGAATGGTATTTAGGGCCAAGAAAGAAAGGAAAATTGGCTGAAGATATTCAAGGAAACGTGGCTTGCAAGTCCTTGCAATCTAATTGATCCAATTTTTCCCTCATTTTCTTCATTTCTAGCATGCTTCATGCATGACTTTGGCCACCAAAATTCCCTCTCTTTTTCCCTCTCTTTGTTGCTGTTAAAACCTTCCCTGGCATGATTGTAATCATAAAATTAGAATTTGAATTAAAGTTGCTTTTTGAGCTTCTCCCTTCACGGGCATTTCCATCTTCAACCGGTAATCGGAATTCCTCCGGCAACAATCAGTTTTGCAAGGTTTTCTTCCTCCAAGCTGGAGATTTCCTAAAGCTTCAAAGTCTCCAGCCTTCTTCAAGGACTTAGGGTGAGCTTAAAGGTTACAAGTTCTTCATTCCATCTTTATGGCAACCGCCAGACCTTGGTTACTGTTCCATAAAATTCCAACCGATTCGTCTGAGTGATTGCCTTCATTTTTGGAGGTACATTACTTAACCTTTTCTTAAACCTCCACTCAAAATTTCATCCATAAACTCGATCTCATCGCCGAGTTATCCCCCTCACAAATTTGTTCTCGTTTCTGGACTATCGGGTTTTTCACAAATCCTACCAGATCTCCAACCCCCTCCCTAAATCCATCCCGATTCCGTGTCACTTGGTATCAGAGCCATAAATCGCTCCCCACCTTCCTCTTCCTCTTTTTTTTTGTGTGATTTGAAGGAAGGTGGGCACCAAGCTCAGTACTTTTTTCCATCCTCACGGAAGTGGTGAATATAACCTTGGGGAGTTTGCTTAGAAGTGTGGTTAGCAAGAAGCTCACGAATTGGGATGTCCAACTCCCATACATTGAGTTTTCCTACAACCAAAGTGTCCATAGTGCCTCCAAAATGTCACCATTTGAAGTTGTGTATTGATTAAACCCCTTGACTCTCCTTGACTTAGTACCACTACCCTCCAAAGACATTGTGATTGTAATGGGGCTAGCAAGGCTGAACAAGTGAAGAAGATGCATGAAAAGGTAAGTAAGGCCCTCCACAAGAAGAATGAGTACTATGCTAGACAAGCTAACCAAAGAAGAAAGGACATTAACTTCAATGTGGGAGACTTAGTGTGGTTGCAGTTGAGAAAGGAAAGATTTCCCAAGCAAAGGCGATCAAAACTTTTACCAAGGGCCGATGGTCGTTTCAAGTTTGTGAAGAAGATCAATCAAATTGCTTACAAGCTTGAACTTCCCAGTGAGTATGGAGTCTCGGCCACCTTCAAAGTCCAAAATATTTCTCCTTATTTGTAAGATAAGCAAGAAGAACAAGAGGAGGAAGAAAAGTCCTTGGATTTGAGGTCAAATCCTCAAGACTCGAGGAGTATGATGTGCAATCAGACACCAAAACCGAGAAGACATCCCAAGGGCCTATTTCAAGTTTGCTAACATGTTTACTCATTTTGTAGGGTTATTTATGCAAGGAACCTTAATGGAAGAGCAAACTTTGGATGATCAAGGACAGCCCAAACATCTTCTCACTTGCGAATTTTCCAGAATACCTGTAGAGCAAGGTGGAGAAAGAGAGATGGAGGCGGCCCGAGAAAACATAAACCTAGCCGAGGGTTTGACCATTCCATGGTCCTTACCATGTTCAGCCTTGGTGCCTCCTTTTTGGGTAACTTCTAGGAGGACCACCTAGCTGTTTTCTTCCTTGTTTTTCCATTTCGGGTAATGTTTTTTTTTTTGAATTTTTTGGAGCCTACACTCCCGAGCTTGGGGTGATTTTAAGCTCACTTTGAGCTCATTTGTATTCGGTGAAGTTTGAAATTAAACACTGCATTTTGCATCTCATTTCCTTGGTGGTTTCTCCTCCTCCAAGACTCGGTTTTTCCGGTGAGTTATATCCGGAAACCACCAAGAGCTCCACTCCAGTTTTGGCTGCCATTCAAGCTTGGGTTAGCTAGTCCATACCACACTCCTTCAACCACCTTCTAGTGGAAGCGAAGGTAAGGGTGTGAACCCCAAAGCTTCTCCTCCGTTCGGGTTTATCCCTCTGTTTACAACTTTCCGATCTTCCTTTCCCGAGAGCTCATTTTGAGCACTCTAGTCATTTTCGGCATATCTTCTCATTCCTTCATCCATTTACCGTGATATTTTGAACCATCATACCCTCTCACCCTCATCTACCCTCCCTCTAAATTGCAGCTTCTAACCTTGTACGCCGCCGGAGATCTAGCAAGAGACATTTGATCCTGTTTTTCCTTCACCCGAGCCAACCTTTCCCATTTTTCCCCTCTTTTCTCTCTCCATTTCTCCTTAACCGACCCAACCACCATTCCCATAGCACATCACATATGCTCTAAGCCATAATCCTTAAACCTAAAGCCAAAAGCCCAAAGCCCAAAGTCCAAAGCCCAAAGTTGTAAAACCCTACACCCTAAGTTGTAAGCCTTTAGCCCTGAACTTTCAGCCATAAGGCAAAATCAGAAAGCAGCAAGCTCCAATCACAAAATCTTATAATTTATGATCAATTCATTCAATATTTCCTTTTCTAGCTATGGAACTTCGGTGTGGGTCTTTTGTCAAAATGGAATGGCCTTCTCTTTTTATTTATCGTCAATTGGTTAACGACGAGGTGGAAAAAGAAAATATAGTATACCCAGCATATATTTTTGTTTTACGCCTCGTAATTCTTCCTTAGCCAGGCTTGGAAAGATTAGCAAAGAAAGTACAAGTATTAGTAGAATAGAAAGAAAGGGTTTCTCGTCATTTATATATTTGATCGCGGTAATTGTGGCCTCTCGGGAGAATCGATGACAGACCTATGCCCTAAGTCCTTAGCCAAAATCCTAAGCCAGAATCCTAAGCCTTAAGCCTAAAGCCTTAACCTCTAAGCCCTAGGTCGTAAGGGCTAAGCCTTACAACTTAAGCCCAAAGCCCACGCCATAAAAACTAAGCCTAAATGTCAAAGCCTAAAGCCCTTATATCTTAGGCCAAAGCGCTAAGCCTTAAGCCTTAAATCCTAATCCCTAAGTTCAAAGCCCTTAACCTTAAGCCCAAACCCCAAACCCAAGCACTAAGCCATAAGCTATAAGTTTAAAGCCCATAGTCTTAAGCCCTTATTCGTTAGGCTTAAGCCTATAACCATAAGAACTTAGCCATAATCCTAAAGCTAAAAGCCTAAGCTTAAAGCCCAATGCCAAAAGCCCTTATCCCTTAGACCAAAGCCCAAAGCCCTATATTTAAAGCTCTAAACCCAAAGCCCTATGGCTTAAGCGCAAAGCACTAGGCCCTAATCCCAAAGACCTATACGTAAGCCCTAGGCCCAAAGCCCTAAGCTCAAAGCCTAAGCTCTATGCCCTAAGCCCTAAGCCTAAAGATCTAACCCTTTAAGCCTACACGTAAAGCCCAAAGCCCTATGCCATATGCTCTAAGCCTTAAGCCCTAAGCCTTAAACCCTATGCTCTAATTCCTAAACCCTAAGTCGTATGTTGTAAGTTGTAGTAGCTAAGCCCTAAACACTTAGCCAAAATCCACAAATGTTAAACCCTAAAACTTAAAAAAAAAGTCCTCATCCTTATGCCCTAAGCATAACTCCTTAATTCTGATGTTGTAAGCCCAAAACCAAGCCCTAAGCATAAGCTCAAAACTTGGAGCCATAAGCCATAAGCCCCAAGCCCTAAGCCAAAACCCCAAAGCACTAAGGCTAGGCCCTAAGCCCTAAGCTGTATGACCTTAGCCCTAAGCCCTAAGTTGTATGACCTTAACCCTAAGCCCTAAGCGCAAAGAAAAAAGCCCATAATCCTAAGCAAAACCCTAGGCACAAAGCCCTAAGGCCTAAGCACTAAGATCTAATCCCAAATCTAAAAGCCCAAAACCCTAAGCCCTTAACCCAAGCCCTAAGTGCTATGCTCTAAGCGCTAAGGCCAAAGCCCTAACCCAAACCCTAAGTCCTATGCCCAAAACCCTAAAACCTAAGCCTAATGACCTAAGCCCTAAGCCTAATGACCTGAGTCTTAAGCTCAAAGCCCTAACTCCTAACATTTATGCTTAAGCCCTAAGCTCTAAGCCCTATGCCCAATGCCTAAAGCCTAGTGCCCAAAACCAAAAACTCTAAACCCAAATCTCTAATCTCATAGCCTTAAGCCCTAAACCATAACCCCTAAGCCTTATGTTCTAAGCCGTAATACCTAAGCCCAAAGCATGTTTCTCTATGCCATAATCCGTAAGCCCTAATTCCCATGCCCAAAACCTTAAGCCCTATGTTGTAAGCCCTACTCCCTAATGCCCTAAGCCTTAACTTCTTAGGCCTTAGCCCTAAGCCCTAACCCCAAAGCCTAAATACCAAAGCCCTATGCTTAAATCCATAAGCCCAAAACCTAAAGCCCTAAGCGCCAATCATAAGCCTTATGCTTAAAACCCCAAACCCAGCTGAAATTCTAAAACTCTAAGGCTGAAGGCGTAAGACCTAATGCCTAAGGTCTAAGGCCTTAGTCTTGAGCCCTAACCTTTCAACCCTAAGTCTTAAGGCATTAGGGCCAAAGCCCTAAGCAGTAAAACCTAAGCACTAACGCCTAATTCATAAGGAAAAATCCCTAAGCCTTTAGTCCTAAGCCCTAACCCATAAGCCTTAAGCACTATGCCCAAAGTACTAAGCCCTAAACTCTCAGCCCTAGGACCTAATTAAAATTCCTAAAAACCTAATATCTTAGCCCTAAGTTGTAACCCCTAAGTAATGAGATCCAAGCGCAAAGCCCTATTCCCTAAGCCTTATGGCCTAACAATTATGCTTAAGCTTTAAGCCATGTGCCCTAATCCCAGAGCCTTAAAGATTAAGCCCTAAGAACTAAGGCCAAAGCTTTAATCTCAAAGCTTTAATCCCAAAGCTCTAAGCCCTAAACCATATTCCTTATGCCCAAAAGTCTCAAGCCCAAATCCTTGGGCTAGAATTGTTGACATGCCCTGGACCAACCCTCAAGGAGACGAGCCGCCCAGAGCTATGACCCGAGCTCGAGCTCAGTATGTTAATAAGGGTGTTCATTTTGTAGGTAGTTTGCTGCTAGGAGTCACCAATTGGGAGCCCATCTTGGAGGACCAAGAAGCACCAAACAACTTAATTGCATGGACCATCACGAAGGAACATGAAGGAGTAGATGAAAAAAATCACCAAGACCCGGAAAGACCAACAGAGATGAACGTGACCGAACCAGCATGAAGGAAGCCTTCCTCAAGTTGGGGACAACTTTATTTTATTTGCATTCCATTTTTTGTTTGCTTTACGTTTTAGTGGACTCATGAACCTATGTGTTATTTGTGTTAAGGCTTCGTTTATTTGGAGTTTCCATGGGTTGCATGGAAACCGAGTTTAGGAAGGCATTTGTGGGTTTTTGTTTGAATTTTTGGAGGCAGCCATCCTTCCCCCTCTATCTAGAGTGGAAGGCACGTCTAAAAGCTTGGCTGCAAGCTTGGTGGGGGACCAAGATAAACCTTACCCAAATCGCGTAAAGTCTAGGAATAGTCCCCTCCCATGCACTTTTGTGTTTTGTCCATTTTGGCTAAGGCAACTTGTTACCATCCGATTGGTCCTTTTTCCTTGGTTGTTGATTGTGTGTTTAAGACATCATATGAGGCATTTAGAAAGGCAGTTTGAATTCAAAAATTTTGTTCAAGGTAGCCTTCTCGGTGACCCTTTTCCGGCTCTCTAGTTTTTGGCATCCGGTGACTCAAATTCGGTTTCCGTGAACTAGCTTGGTGGGTGTCTTCTTCCTAGCTAGAAGGCTAAACCGCGCTAAACTCTCCAACCACAACGTGTTCCTCAAGGTGAGCGTGCAATCCCCAAGCTCCCTCCTCCGTTTAACCTCTCTTCTCTGCCTTTTTTGCCGGACCTCCCCTTTTCTCCATTTTTTGATCACCCAGAAACCTCTCGGAAAGCCATCTACATAAAATTCGTTTCCCGTCGAGTTAGCCTCCTTTTTTTAGGTTAAGATCTTCTCCCCGCATCCTAAGACCCCCTTTAAATATTGGTTGCAAACTCCGTATGCAACCCTAGAACTCACTTCCTTAATATCACCCATTTCGGCCCATTTCTTCCATTCTATCTCAGTTGAAGCACATTTTATTCCCCTTCCCATACTTGAAGCTTGTTAATTGCGAAGTCCAAAGTCTTAAAGCCATAACCCATAATCCAGCCCTATGCCCTAAGCCCTAAGCTCTAAGGCATATGCCCTAAGCCCTAAGCGCTAAGCCCCCATAAGCCGTAAACCTTAAGCCCCTAGCCCTAATGTAACATCCCATTAATTTTTTCTAAAAAAAACACTGAAAAGCCGTGGTAAAACTTTTTTCTTTTTTCTTGAAATCTTTAATTTGTATAAATCATTTTATTGAAAACACAACGGAAGTCAGTAAATAACAAACTCGTTGTTACCATAATTCAAAACGCATTTACAAAACGTGCTTATTTATACATAGGGTTAGTTTACATATGTAATTAACATTTCACAAAAAACATCTTAAAACATAGTACTTTCAAAATACATCAAAACTTCTTTCTTTCATTCATTCCCACGGGTCGTCGCTTAACAGTGCATGCACGACCCAAGCAAGCCTCCTCCACAACATCACATCATGTGGTTAAAACTAAGTTCTTCACCTTCGTTTTCATCACCTACATCACAAAGCTTATTCTAATGAGCATAAGGCTCAGTAAGAAATCGTATAAAGTGACATGCGTAACATGAGCGTGGTTTTGTAAATCATGCATATTCATTTCGTTCTTTATTACGTTATTCTTGCTTATCGATCTGGTTTTCCACCTCGTGGTTATACCCAGCCCTCATGACCTAGCTTTCCACCTCGTGGTTCTACCAGTCATTTACATGTTCGGCTTTCCACCTTGTGGTTCTACCAGTCATTTACATGTTCGGCTTTCCACCTCGTGGTTCTACTTGGTCCTCGTGACCGAGCTTTCCACCTCGTGGTTCAACCTTATTCATTCGTTACGTACATTCATGCATAGAACTTTGAGGATTTTCAGAACAAGAGTTAGCACCAACAGGTTCCTCCCATTCCACCCTCGCCATTCGGTTGGGTGACGTTTGAAAACATGCATGGAAAACATTTTCGTTCTTTTTGTAAGACATGATGCATGAAAATGGCATACGTGCACAACGTGACATTCATAACATAAACATAAAGCATGCATAAAACATCTCCCAATCAACATAAACAAACGTCTCCAAACGAAGATAATTGTTATCTCTTAAGTATACTTAACATAAACTTACTTTATTACTTTACTTAAACCTAGCAACCATCAAACAATGTAAAACAAACACCAATCAAACACAAACACTTGGGCCGGTGCACGGTGCAATACACCACAAACAAAGTATTCTTATTCTACTTATTCATAATCGTAACCAATTCTCGTCCACTTTTATTTGTTTCTAATTATACAACCTTAATCCTACTCTCTGTGATGTAGTCCCCGAAGGGCCAAAGACATGCAAGATTCACTTACTTGGATTCCAAGCTGCAAAATACTCCTTATTTCCTTCACTTTCTTTACTTGATTCCAAACAACCTTAACATCACAAATATGCTTACATTAGAATTTCCCGAATTTCCCTTGTTTTTCTCCACAAATTACAACAACCATAACTTAAGTTATCAAACTCCAATTCTTATGAATAAGTAACCAAAATTTACCCTTAAGGTGTCTAATGTAATTAATCAGAAGACTTTAAATTCAATTTCATAATAAAAAATCTTATAAAATCTGTATCTTTAAAATCAGACATATTTATCCTGCTTTTGTATGGACATGATAACACCTTGTTTTTCATGCCATTTCCATTAATCAAAACCATACTCGAACTCTTATAACTACAATATAGGGTATAGAAAAACACTTAAATCAACCAACATCATACTTAGTCCTAACTTCGTGCTCCTCCTTCTTGTTATTTACTCACAAAACACACTCGATTTGCACCTCTCACACTAAACTTTCAACTTCAGCTTCAACCTTATGTTTCCCTTCATACAAAAATTGAGGGAATTTAGGGATAATAAGGAGAATTTCGTGCATCAAATGTCAGCTGAAGGCAAAGAGGTAAAGCATGAGGTGAAGAGGCAAGCATGAGGTGGAGAGGCAAGCATGAGGTGGGAAGGCAAGCATGAGGTGGAGAGGCAAGCATGAGGTGGCTTCACCAAATTTTCTCCTCCAACACTTAACTCACTTGTCACATACTCTAACCTTCTTATTTCTTTAAGCATTCCCTTCAAAGGCGTCTTTTAACACACTACCAACAATACTTCGTGATGCACTTATTATGATTTAATAACAAATTTACATTTATAATAACTAAGGTGCTTAAATGGCTCGGGTGTTACAACTAAACCTAAAGTCCTAAGCCTAAAGCCCTAAGCCCTAAGGCCAAAGCCCATAAGCCCAAAGCTCTTAGCCATAAGCACTAAGCCGTAAGCCTTAAGCCTAAAACGCTAAGCCCTAAGCCGCAAGCCGAAAAGCCTAAAGCCCAAAGCCAAAAGCCTAAAAGCCCTAAGCCCTAATCTCAAAGCTCTAATCCCTAAGCCCAAAGCCCTAACCTTGAGCCTAAAGCCATGAGTCTTAAGCCCTATGTCCAAATCCCTAAACCATATGCCCAAAGACCGATGTCATAAGCCCAAGCATAAAGCCCAAAGCCATAAGCCCTAGGCCCTAGGCATTAAGCCCTAAGCCCCAACGCCATATACCCTTAGCTCAAAGCCTTCAATGATAAGGCCCAAGTTTAAAACCCTAAAGCCTAAGTCTACGCTCAAAGTCGTAAGTTGTAAGCCATAAGACCAAACACCCAAGTCCAAAGAAATAATCCAAAGCCCTAAGCCCATATCCTAAAGCCCTAAACCATAGGCCCAAAGATCAAAGCCCTAAGCCCTATGGCATAAGTCCAAAGAATAAAGCCCAAAGCCCTAAACCTTAAAACTTGAGCCCAAAGCCCTCGCCCTGAACCCTAAGCCTAAAGCTAAAAGCCAAAGGCCCTTATCTCTTTGGCCAAAGCACTATGCCCTAAGCTCTAAACGCTAAGACCTAAGTCTAATGCCCTAAGCCCTAAACCTAAGCCCAAAGCAAAGGAATGAAGAACTAAATCCAACAGCTAAAGCCAAAATACCTATGCCATTAGCCCTAAGCCCAAAGTCCAAGCTAAAAGCTGCAATCCCAAAGCCCTAATCTAAAAGCCTTAAGCCCAAAGTCGTGAGCCCCAAGACCTATGCCCAAATCTCTATTCTCTAACTTTTAAGTTCTTTGCCCTAAGCCTGAAAACCCAAAACCTTAAGCCATAACCCTTAACTATAACTACTAAATCCTAAGTTGTAAGCTGCCCAAAGCCCTAAGCCCTAAGCCTTAACTCTTAAGCCCTAACCCCTCAACCCTATGTTCAAAGCACTAAGCCTTAAACCCAAAGATGTAAGACTAAGAACGTATGCCCTAGGCCTTAAGCCCTCAGCGCATTGCCCTAAGTCATAAGCCTTGTGCCCAAAACACAGAGCCCAAATCAATAAGCCCTAGACCTTAGGCCCAAAGACCTAAGTCCTAAGCACTAAGCCCTTAGACCAAAGCCTTATGGAGTAGGCCTTAGGCCCTGAGCACTAACCCCTAAGTAGTAAGCCGTAAAGTCTCAGTCCTAAGCCCTAAGCCCAAAGCCCTAATCCAAAATCCTAAAGCCCTAAGCCCTTAGCCTTAAGCGTAAATCCCTTAGTAATAAACTCTAAGCCCAAAGTGGAAAGCCCTAATCCCTAAACTCTAAACCCTCACCCTCGTGCTTAAGCACTAAGCTCTAAGCTCCATACCTCAAGACCAGTGCCCAATACCTTAAGCCTAAACCCACATCCATAATCCCAAAGCCTTAAAGTCTAGGCCCTAAGTTCTAGCGCCTAAGCGCTAGGTCCTTAGCCCTAATCCCAAAGCCCTAAACCTTATGTCGTATGCTGAAATCCTAATCCTAAATCTTTAGGCTAAAAGCGCAAAGCCAAAAGTCCTAAGCACAAAGCCTTAAGCTACATACAATCATTCTTAAGCCCTAAGTGCAAAGCCTTTAGGCTTAAGCCTTAAACTCAAACCTCAAAGCCCTAAGCCCTAAGCCCTAAGCCTTAAGCAAAACACCAAAGCCCTTAGCCAAAGTTGTAAGCACTAAGCCATATGCACTAGCCCAAAGCCCTAAGACCTAAGCCCAAAGCCTATATCCCTAAGCCGTAAGGCTTAGGCCCAAAGCCCTAAGCCATAAGCATTAAGAATTAATCTCAAAGCCCAAAGCCTAAAACCCTCAGCCCTTAACCCAAAAGTCCTAATCCCAAAACCCTAAGCTATAAACCTAAAGCCCTAATTACTAAGCCCTAAGTGCTTAGCCCTACGCGCTAAGGCCAAATCCTTATTCCAAAGTTAAAAACCTAAAACCTAAAACCTAAGCCTTAAGCTATAAGCCCTAACGCCTTAGCCCTAAGTGATAATCTAAAGCCCTAAGCCCATATCCCAAAGCCATAAACCATAGGCCTGAAGACCAAAGCCCTATCCATAAGAAGTGCCCTAAGCCAAAAGCCAAAAGCTCAAAGCCCAAAAGTCAAAGCCCAAAAGCCAAAGCCCTAAGACCTAAATCTTAAACTCAAGCCCGAAGTCCTAGGTTAAACCATAAGCCTAAAGCTCATAGTTAAAAGCCCTTATTTCGTAGGCCAAAATGCTATGTTCTAAGCCATAATTCTAAATCCCTAAGCCTTAAGCCCAAAACCAAAGATGTAAGTCCTAATCTAAAATAGTAAAGCTGGAAGCCCTATGTCGTAAGCCATAAGCCATAAGCATTATGCCAAAAGAACTAAGCCCTAAGCACAAACCACTAAACTTTAGGACCTAAGCCCTAAGGCCAAAGCCCTAAGGCTTGATTTAAAAGCCCTAATCGTAGGCCATATGCTCTAAGCCATAATCCTTAAGCCTAAAGCCAAAAGCCCAAAGCCCAAAGTTGTAAGCCCTACACCTTAATCCCTAAGCCCTAAGCGCTAAGACCTAAGTGCTATGCCCAAAGCCCTAAGGCCTAAAACTTAAGCCCAAGCACTAAGACCTAGGCCTAAAGAGAACACCTTATCCCCTAAGCACTAATCCCTAAGTCCTAAGCCCAAAGTCATTATGCAAAAGGCCTAATACATAAAGCCTTATCCTTAAGCCCAAAGCCTTTTGCCATAACCCCTAAGTTCTAAGCCTAAATCCTAAAGCCAATAGCCTTATGCCCTAGGCCCTTAGACCTAAGTTACACTCCTAAACAAATAAGCCCTAAGCCCAAAGCAAAGCCCTTAGTCCTTAGCCCTAAGCCCTAAGCCCTAAGCCCTAAGCCCAAAGCTCAAAGCCTCGTGCCCTAAGCCCTAAGAACTAAGCATGAACCCCTATGCCCAAAACCCTATGCTTAAAGCCCTAGGCCCAAAGGCATAAGCTATAAGCTTTAAGCCCTAAGCTCTAACGACTAAGCCCTAAGCGCTAATTCTAAATACCTAAGCCCAAAGCCCTAATGTCGAGCCATATTATCAAAGTTGTAAGATATAAGCCCAAATTTCTAAGCCCATAGGCCTAAGCTTTTAATTGTAAGTATTAAGCACAAAGCCTTGAGAAAAAAACCTGAAGACCTTAGAGTAAAGCCTAAAGCCTTTATCCCATGGGCGTAAGTCCTAAGCACGAAGCTCCAAGCCATAAGCTGTAAGCCAAAAGACCTAAGCTTTTAGCACCTAGCCATAAGCCCTAATCCTTAGGCCTAGTGGCAGAAACACTAAACTTTAAGCTCAAAGACCCAAGACCAATGTCTGAAGCTTCTTAAACCTTAAGCCTTTAGCCATAAGCCAAAATCCCATAGCATAAAGCACAAAGCCCTATGCCTTTTTTCCAATGGCCTTAGCAAAAAGCCCCAAGCCTTAATCCATATGATCTAAGCCCTAAACCCATGAGCCTAAAGCCCTAAGTGGCAGGGCCAAAACAAAAAGCTCTATCCTCTAAGCCCTAAGCCCTAAAACCAAAGCCCTTATCCCTTTAGCCAAAGCCCTAATCCTCGAGCCCTAAACCATAAGCCGAAAGCTGAAAGTCCAAAGCAAATGAAAAAGTGGGAAGAGGAATAAAAAGGGCTTCGGGTGGAAAAAGAGGGAAGAAATGAGCCGAAAAAGAGTGATATTAAGAAAGGGAGTTCTTGGGTTGCATACAGAGTTTGTAACCGAGATTTGGAGGGTTGTTTGTGGAAGAGAGAAGTGCTTAACCTCCAAAAATGAGTCTAAAAACTTTGGCGAATCGAAAGTTGTGTAGAGGGGAGTACCGGGTGCCAAAAGGGTGGTTATCAGAGAAGAAATGGGGGTCGGTCGGAAAATGTAAAGTAACCGGAGATGGATATGAGCTAATGGGGATTACACGCTTACCCTAAGACCACTGGAGAGTGGCTGCAGATTTGTAGCATGGCCTAGCTTACCCTAGCTAGGAAGGGAAGCTAAAACCTTGGAGAACCTCTCAGATGTCGCCGGATATTACCCACTGGTGAGCCGAGTCTTGGTTGCCAGAAAAACCACAGCGAAGTAGAAAATGCAAAGCACTTTTGTATTAAAATTTCAACTGAGTCTCAAGCTCGATGGTGAGGGAGTTTTAATCTCCTTCACATGAGAGAAGAGGGTCTTAATCAGATGGCACACAAGTGCTTACCTAATTTTGTGTGGCACAAACAGAAATGTGGGAAAAGACCACCCAACATATACCCGATTTGGGGGAGACCAAGTGGAAGTGGTCCCTAAATTTGGTTCCACTTCCATCAGCTGCCAACCAAAACTCCCAAAATTACAACCCATGCCAAAAGCTAAAACCCACTTCAAACCCATGTAAACCCACACCAAACCCATGCAAAACCCACAAAACCCTAAATAATTTTTTTTTGCAAATTTAAAAGGAAATAAATAAAATTAGAAAAAGGGAAGGCCGGTCGGGTTGGCGCCTTGCTCCATGGGGCCCAACCTATGCCCGACCTAGGCCTGACATGTACCCGGGTTTCCTTCCTCCCTAGCCTCGGCTTTGCATTTTCTTTCAAGGTGTTCCAAGCTCGAAGGTGCCTCGATCTTGACCTCCTTTTCCTAGACTTCACAAGTGAGAAGATGTTTTGGCTGCTCCAAGTCTTTCGGGGTTGGTTCCTCCATAGTTATTCCGCGTTCAACATTTCCTACAAAAAAGACAAATTGATTAGAAAACTCCTTGGCTCGAGCTCGTGTGATTGCTCCTTGAGGTGTGGCTCCATGCAAGGCATCCCGTAGCATGTCACCTAAATGCCTAAATATAAAAGCCCTATGTACTAACTTGTAAGACCTAAGCCCTATGGTCAAAGCTATAAGCATAGCGCTCAAAGCCAAAATCCCAAAGCACTAAGCTAAAAGCCAAGCTTCTATGCCCAATACACTAAGCCCTGAGCCCTAAGGCCAATTCTCAAAGTTGTAGTGCCTAATTCAAAAGTCTTAATCCTTAAGCCCTAAGCTATAAGCCAAAAGTTTAAAGCTCAAAACCCTAAGCAATAAGCCCAAAGACCTAATGCAAAAGGCCTAAGCCCAAAAATCTAAGCCTTAAGCCAAAATCCATATGCCCTAAGCCCTAAGACCTAGGTTGTATTCCTGAATCCTTAAGCCCAAAGCAAAGCCCTAAGCCTAAAGCCTAAAGCCCTTAGCCATAAGCAATAAGCCCAAAGCCTAAAGCTTGAAGCACAAGGCCTTGATCCCAAAGAACTAAGTTGTAACCCTTGTGCCCAAAGTCCTACACCCTAACCCCAAGGCCCTAATGAAAAAGCCCTTATGCAAAAGGCCTAAGCTCCCCTAGGCCTTAAGGCCAAAGCCCTATGCCATAACCCATATGCTCTAAGCATAAAGCCTAAAGCCTAAAGCACTTTCCCATAGGCTCTGTGAATTAAATTCTATTCTCAAAGCCCTAAGTCCTTAGCCCTTGGCCTTAGGCCTAAAGCGCAATGCCCATGCCCTAAGCCCAAAGAAATAAGCTCTAAGCCCTATGCTTAAAGCCCTAGACTCGAAGCCAAAAGCCATAAGTTTTACACTTTATGCCCTAAGCACTAACACCTAAACCCTAAGCCTTCATTCAAAAGCCCTAAGCCCAAAGCAATAATCTTGAAACCTAATTATTAAACTAGTAATCCATAAGCCCAAAGCTCTCCACCCACAAGCCTAAGCCTTCAATTCTTAAGCCCAAAACCCTAAGCTCTAAACCCAAAGCCCTAAGCTCTAAACCCAAAGCCCTAACCCCTTGCAATAAGCTATAATTCCATAGCATAAAGCCCAAACCATATGCCTTTATCTCTAAGATGTAAGCCCAATGCCCTAAGCTGTAAGTCTTAAGCCCTATGCCAAAAGCCCAAAGATAAAACCCATAAGCCTAAAGCCTTGAGTGGCAGGCCAAAATCACAAAGCCCTATCTCATACGCCCTAAGCCTAAAGCCCTTATCCCTTTGAACTTTTGACTTAGGTCTTTCAGCTTAGGGGATAGTACTTAAGACTCAGGTCTTAGAAATAGGCTTTGGGCTTAGGGCTTAGGGATTCAAGATTAGTGTTTTGGATAATGGCTTTGGCTTATGATTTAGTGCTTAGGGCTTAGGCTTCAGGGCTTTGGTCTAGGGATTTAAATTCTAGGTTTAGGGCTTGTAGCTTAGAGCTTTGGTGTTAGGGCTTAGGGATTAGGCTTAAGACTTAAGGCTTCGGGCTCGGAGCTTTGGGCTTAGGGATTTAGGCTTAAGGCTTAGGGATTTGGACATAGGGCTTAAGGCTTATGTCTTAGGGCTTAGATGTTAGGGCTAAAGGCTTTTTTCTTAGACCTTCAGGTGTAGGGTTTAGGACTTTTGGCTTAGGGTCTAGGAATTAGGGCTTTGGACTTTGGGCTAAGGATTAGGGTTTTGGGCTTAGTTTTAGGGCATATGGCTTAGGGATTAAGGCTTAGGATTTAGGGTTTTAGCTTTGGAATACAGATTAGGGCTTAGGGCTTAGGGCTTAGGGCTTAGGGCTTTAGGCTTTGGGCTTAAGGCTTAAGGATTTTGGCTAACAACTTTAGGATTTGGGCTTAGGGCTTATGGCTTAGGGCTTTGGTCTTAGATCTTAGATCTTAGGGCTTAGGGCTCAGAGCTTTGTACTTAGGACTTATGGCTTAGGGGTTATGGCTTGGGCTTTTGGCTAAGTTCTTAGGGCTTTAAATTTTTGGCTTAGGGCATTGGACTTATGTCTTAGGGCTAATGCCTTAGGGCTTAGGGATTAGGGTTTTTAGCTTAGACGTTTGGGCTAAGGGCCTTTTTTCTTAGGGCTTTAGGCATAGTGTATAGGACTTCAGGCTAAGGGCTTAAAGATTAAGCCTTTAGGCTTAGCGCTCAATGCATAGGTGACATGCAACGAATTGACATGCAAAGCGGAGCAATCACCCGAGCCCAAGCTCAAAACTTTTCTAATATGTTTGTTAATTTTGCAGGAAAATTAATTGAAGAATTATACATTTCTAAGCAAACTTTGGAGGATCAAACAAGGCCAAAACACATGATAATTTGGCGTGGAGAAAAGGTGGATTTTCAACAAAAAAACGAGAGCTCCGGAATCAAGCCCGAACCCGAACCCGATTGAAGTATCACGTTGCATGGCAAGTTGGAGTCCCATGCAAAAGTGATCAAGGGTTCCACGACTCAAATCACCAGCATTTACATGGATTGAAGGGATTTTATCGCATTTTTAGCTTAATTTTTATGTGAAATTTACGTTGGATATTTGGAGAACCCGAGAGGGTTTCTCGGCTAGGTTTTATTTTGTTTATTTTTGTATGAGGAATTTTTGGCTAAGAGAAGGGTATTTTTGGCCAAGGAAGAAGGGAAATTGGCAAAGCAGATTCAAGATCACGTGGCTTTTACATTCTTGCAATCTCATTGGTCTAATTTTCCCTCCTTTATTTCAATTTCCAGCATGCAAGTTGCATGCCTTTGGCCCTCAATTTTCCCTCCCTTTTTCCTACTCTTCTCACCAGATAAAACCTCCCCCATTGCGTGATCAGGCATTTTCTGCTTTCAGCCGGCAGCCAGAAGTTCCTAGGGCTTAGGGCTTGGGGCTTTATCTTTATAGCTAAGAGTTTCAAGCTTTGGGCTTAGGACTTAGGTCTTAGGTCTTTGGCCTTAGGTCTTAGGTCTTAGGTCTTTGGGCTTAAGGCTTAGGGCTTTAGGCTTGATGCTTGAAGCTCATGACTTAGGGCTTAGGGCTTAGGGCTTACGACATAGAGTTTTGACCTTAGAGCTTAGATCTTAGGGTTTCAAGACTTGTGCTTAGGTTTTTAGGCTAAAGACTTTTGGCTTAAGGCTGATGGCTTTGGGCTTAGGGCTTTGGGCTTAGAGCTTAGTGTCAAGGCTTTTAAGGCTTAGGGCTTAGGGCTTAGTGCTTTAGGATTAGGTGTTAGTGCTGAGGGCTTAAGCCTTAGGGTATATTAGGCATAGGGTTTACGACTTTGAGCTTTTAGCTTTGGTAACGTCCTTCCTAGCTCAAAATATGTTCTTTATTTTTTTTATCTACAGTAGAAAATATTTTCTAATTTAAATTGTTTAAGACAAACATGAAAACAAAAATTACTTAAAATACATTTACAACATGTTAGGTCCAGTAAACTATTTCCAAGTTATATATAAAGTTTAAAACTTCTTTTTCTAACCATTGTTTACAATTCTTCAAAATCCTTGCCCATAGATCAAAATCCGCTCAAAAAACGTCAACCATAATCATGGACAAAGCAATCCATCTCGTACAACTCTTAGTGTACGTCCTATTCACATACATCATAAAACTCATCTATGAGCATAAGACTCAGCAAGTAGGGTATCATATGCATGAACATGTACATGATATGCATACCTAAACTTTTATTTTCTTTATATTCTGATCCTTTCTTTCTTTCAATTTCTACACTTTTTCATCAATGAAGCTTTCTTGCGAGAAACGAGAGACCATAAACTTGAGCCCACCTAAGGGATAGCCAACTCGATTCGAAGGGTTTGGAAAACATGATGCTTGAGATGCTCGTGAACATGCTCGGTATGAATGCATCAACAAGTTAAATAATGTTCATAACATTAAAATAATAATTCATCGTACCATCAACTAAATCATGCTTTTCTACATTATTTTATAGCTGCATTTTATTTTGACATATAAAGCATCAAACAACATCTTAGAACAAATTCCTATTGTTCTATGATGTAGACCCAATTAAGGGCAAAACACACACAATACTACTTACCTTGTTTATATTTAGAGAGTCTTTCTAGTAAGAGGCACAATTGTGAATCACTTTCACCTAAATTACCTAAGATTATTTACAATTTTTTAGAATCAATGCCATGTTTTGGGATCAATTCAAAATATCCTAACTTGTTTTATACACCATGAAAAGGTATGATTTCAAAGCCCATATGTTATTCAAGGTGTCTTATTTGACGTACTTAAATATCTAGGACATTAGATTTAGTCTATTCTTAGTTTCAAATACGAAATCCAAAACGGCACAATATAGTCAAATTTGTAGCTATTTTGATGAAATATGAACAACCTCTACCAATTCCAAATTTCTATCATTCATAAACATATACATACTATTTAACCATGATTAGTTAACCAATAAACAAAAATATGGAGTAAAACTTCTAATTTGTAGACACTAGTAACAAGCAACTTACAAAACAATTGATAATTCCATAATTCTCTTATATTCTTATCTAATGATGAGAATAAGCATAATTAATCTAAACCACATAATATAATATCATACCTCTTGATTTCTACCTTAATAGATTCCTTTTGAACAGAGGAAGACTTCTCCTCAAAAAATTGAAAGCCGATTTAAACTCCTTCCACCTCAATCTCCACTTTCTCTCTCTAAAACACTTTTCTATCAACCACTCTTTCCCTTGAGCACAAAATACCTGATGATCAACCATTCTTAAATATTTCTAGATAGTTTATCGGATGAAAATACCTTTTTGCCAAATTTATCCATATATTTTTACAATTTTACCATTACAAGATCATTTAATTGCTAAAATACCTTCATGATAATCATTTTAATCATAGTTAGCTTACGTAATTAATTCACATTCGTACTAAGCTAATCCTTTGGATTAAATTAATAAATTATAATTAGTAAACCCTAATCACCCCATAATTAATACTAATTATGATTAGGCTTTAATCTTATAGTGAGATGTGTCATATTCTAATTTGCCTCTCTTTTCAAATCTCAGTTCATAATATGTCACTTCAAACATTTTTGAATTACACAGTTGGAAACCTCAAAACACTTTATATGTACACTAATACTATAACTTTGGCCTTATGGCTTAGGGATTAAGGATTAGGGTTTAGGTCCAAGTGCTTAGGGCTTTGGGCTTAGGGCATAAGCTTTAGGATTTTGGGCTTATGTCTTAAGGCAGAGGGCTTAAAGCTTAGGACTTTTGGCTTAGGACATAGGGCTTAAGGCTTAAGGTTTAGGGATTTGGGGTTTAAGTTAGGGTAAGGGCTTAGGGCTTAGGTCCTCAAGATTTGACCTTAGAGTTTTTCCCTTTGGACATAGGGATTGATGGGAACTACTAAATGCTTTGAATTTAGGGCTTAGGGCCTCGAGGTTTGAGGATAAGGCTTTGGCCTTTGAAATTTTGGCTTTAGGCTATAGGGTTTGGGCTTTGGGTTTTAGGCTTTGGGCTTTGGGTTTAGGCTTAGGGATTATGCCTTAGGGCTTAGAGGGGATTCTCGCTAAGGTCTTTGGCTATAGAGCTTAGGGTTAAGGGCTTTGGGCTTAGAATTTAGGGCTTAGGTCTTAGACCTTAGGCCTTAGAGAATAAGGCTTAGGGCTGAGGACTTAGGGCTCTGGTATTAGGGCTTTGGGATTAGGGTTATAACTTAGGCCTTTTAAACTTTAGTCTTAGGTCTTTGGGCTTAGGGCTTAGGGCTTTGGTCTTAATGTAACGACCCAATTCCCAGGCTGTTGCTTACTTTTTCTCTTACTCTCTTACGACCCAAGACCCGGACCGTTACTGTGTTTTTACTTACTTACATTAGTGGAATACTTGTTACTTTAATTTCTAAACCATCTGTCGTCTTATAAAAATAGTTGAAAATGAAAACTTTCAAATTGAAAATATACATTTCTTTGTAAATAATGATTTTAATTCCACCTTTTATAGGTAAAATTCATAAGCATTTAATAATTTAAACATACAGCGGAAGAAAATAATTCAACTTAATATACATTCATTTTTAAAACCTTTGTTATTTATCAGTCCAAAATAATATATACAATTTAATTACATCTTCAAAACTTTCATAAACATTTTGAAATATTATGTTTTGTCTCTGATGAATTACAGGATCTCAAGAACATTGCCCTTCACCTACTTCAACATCTACTGGCCCACTTACATTACTGCTTGGAGTGTTCAAGCCTGTAATAACCATTTGCTTTACTGTTCTGATATTCATGTTCTTAATTCATCATAGACAAAACATAATTAGCATCCCATAACACCAATCATATCTTGTTTACCTCCAACTACATGTAAAACCATGCACGAAAATACTTCGTTGACATTTTGTAAAACTATTATGCATGAATATATGACGATGAAACATTACTACATTACATCAACATATTATGAAAATAAACATATAACACACAACAAACATACATCCTAATCCTTGCAATGCAGTCTCACTTAAGGGCCAAACAATCTTAAAACTATTATGCATGAATATATGACTATGAAACATTACTACATTACATCAACATATTATGAAAATAAACATATAACACACAACAAACATACATCTTAATCCTTGCAATGCAGTACCACTTAAGGGCCAAACAATCTTAATACTAACTTACCTTAGTAGCTATCTTGAATTAATCCACTTGAGTCCCTTTTTAATCCAATTGATGACCTAAACATATAGATCATTCAAAAATCAGAAATCAAGTAACATGTCCTGTTTTAGAGCATAAAGTCATTGTCATAACTTACTATCTACTTATCCATTTGAGTCGATTCTAATGGGCATTGAATCACTCAAGGTGTCTATTAAATTTCAATAGAATACCATAATTTCAATGGAGCAACATAATTGCATGTATAACATAGAATTCCAAAATCGGTTCCAACACTCCTTATACTATTCCAACTTCAAACAACTATAACTTTCTCTATAATGATCCATTTGTGATGCTCCAAGTGTAAAATAGTTCCTTAAAGAGTCTTGTAACTTCTTAGAAGAAACCAATTTTAGAAAACCAACGTAACATAAAGTGTCGACCGATGTTGACAAAACAAAGAGCATGCATTTCTGAAATAAAAAACTGGTCGACCTAACCTATAAGGTGTCGTTAATGTTGACAAAATAGCAAGCACACATTTTTGAAATTGAAAACTGGTCGACCTAACCTATAAGGTGTCGACCGCAGCTCTCCCCAGTTTTCGTCTACTGACTTGCAACATCCATAACTTTGTATACATAGCTCTGAATTGAGTGATTCAAACGGATATAGATTACTCTAAAAGTTTACTTTAACTCTTATGAATGACATTAACTGGAATGCGTACCAAAATTTGACGGAATCTCCAAAACCCTAACCCTGTACCTAATCAACTAATTTCACAACAATTGACATGAAATCATTTGTATTTATCCACCAATTCAACCAATACCATCATTTTATCATCACTGAACCTAAAAGAACTTTAAGGATATAGTAAAATACCTTGAAATTTAGCCTCCACGAAAACTTGGAGAAAATAGAGAAGAAAAATCGTGGCTGGAAGATAATGACAGCCAAATGCCTTTTTATGTCCTTTATTAAGCAAAATTAATCTTTCTTTCACTTCCACCAATCAGGATTCTCCAAGTTTTGGCTGAATTTTCAACTTAGGTTGGTGAAGGTGTCGACCACTTAACCAAGGTGTCGACCGAACCTAGTTATTATTCATAACTCTCAATTCCCGAGAGCCATTCTATGTCAACCCGTTACTAAGGTGTTGACCGAACCTTAAAATTTTCCAACTTTTCCAAATAGCATCATCCCATATACCCCCTTAAATATTATTTTCTTCATCACCTTCAACCTACTAATTTACTAACACCCACGATACCTTAATACATCAATATTTAACCAACATTTATATAAAAAAAATCTCAAACACTTCAATCTTAAAGTCACAAATTCTAAAAACAAATTAGGGTTGTTACACTTAAGGCTTTAGGTTTAAGGCTCAGAGATTATGGATTAGGGCGTTTGGCTAAGGGGTTAGGGCTTTAATATTATGACCTAGTGCTTAGGGCTTAGGGCTTAATTATTAGAGCTTAATGCTTAGGGCTTAGAGCTTTGGTATTAGGGTTTTGGGATTAGATGTTAGGGCTTAGGACATTTTACCTAGGGCGTATGGCTTAGGGTTAACGGTTAGGACTTAGGGCATAGCGCTTTTGGTTTATAGCTTTAGGCTTAGCGAATAGGGGTTAGGGCTTAGAGCTTTGGTTTAGGGCTATAGACTTTTGGCTTTTGGATTTGGGCGTAGGATTTATGGCTTTTGGCTTAGGGCTTACAGTCTAGAGTCCAAGTCTCCAAGCTAAAGTAATAGAGCTTTGGGGTTAGTGCTTAGTGCTTAGTGCTTAGGGCTTTGAGTTTTAGGCTTTGGGCCTAGGGCTTGGGTTTAAGGGCTTAGAGATCAGGGCTTTTGGATAAGGGTTTAGGGTTTAGAGCCTAGGGCTCAACGCTTTGGGCTAGGGTTAAAGGCTATACTTTTGGCTTAGGGTTTTATGCTTAGGGCTTAGGGCGTTGGTCTTGGGGCTTAGGTTACATGCCAAAAGATGCCGTTCATGGAGCCATACCTCAAGGAGCAATCACCCGAGCCTGAGCTAATTAGTTTTCTAATCAATTTGCTCTTTTTGTAGAAAATGATGAGCGCTGAATAACTATGGAGGAACCAACCTCGAAAGACTTGGAGGAACCAACCTCGAAAGACTTGGAGCAACCCAAACATCTCTTCACATGGGAACTCTTGGAAAAGGAGATCAAGATCGAGGAATCTTTGAGCTTTGAACACCTTGGAAGGAAGTGCAAAATCGAAGCAGGGAGGAGGGAAACCCGGGTACAAGCTGGGTCTAGGTCGGGTATAGGTCGGAGCCCATGGAGCATGGCGCAAACCCGATCGGCCTTCTCTTTTCCTAGCTTTATTTTATTCCTTTTTAAATTTGCAGAAACACTTATTTAGAGTTTTGTTGGTTTTGCATGGGTTTGGTGTGAGTTCCCATGGGTTTGGAGTTAGATTTATCTTTTGCATGGGTTTATACTTTTGGGAATGTTTGGATGGTAGCCAATGGAAGGGGGAACCAAATTTGGGGACCACTCCTCCTTAGTCCCTCCCAAATCGGGTATATGTTGGGTGGTCCTTTCCACCTTTCTTTTTGTGCCACACCGAATTGGGTAAAGCCTTGGAAGCCACACGATTAAGGTGCCCTCTCTCTCATGTGAAGGAAATTAAAAATCCCTCATCACCAAACATTTGTACTCAGTTTTATTTTGAATCTAAAAGAGTGCTTTGCATCTCCTTCCTTGGCCGGTTTCTGACCTCCAAGACTCGGCTCTCCTGTGACTAATATCCGACGACCCGAGAGCGTTCCTTCAAGGGTAAGCTAGGCTGTGCTACACATCTTCAGCCACTCTCACGTGGTCTTAGGGTAAGTGTGTAATCCACATTAGCTTTTCTCGACCTCCGGTTATCTCTCATTTTTCCGACCACCCCATTCCCTTTTTCCGATAACCACCTTTTCAGCACCCGATATTCCCCTCTGCATAACTCCTGATCCCCTAAGGCTTTTACCCTCATTTTGGAGGTTAAGCTCTTATGTCATTCCCAAACAAACCCTCTAAATCTCAGTTGCAAACTCTGTATGCAACTTGAAAACTCCCTCCCTTAATATGACCCATTTTCGGCCTGTTTCTTTACTTCTTTCCACCTGAAGCCCACTTTGTTCACATTTCCATTCTTGAAGCTTGTCACTAGGGCTTATAAGGTATGGCTAGGGCCATGGTATATGGCATATGGCTTCAGGCTAAGAACTCAAGGCTTAAGGTTTAGGGCTATGAGCTTAGGGGATAAGGTTTTGTGTTTTTAATGAGATCTTATGGATTAGAAATAATGCATTTTTGCTTTGACCTCAAGGCTTTGAGCTTTGGACTTAATGCTTGATGGGTAGGGATAAATGTTTTGAACTTAGGGTTTAGGGCTTCAGGGTTTGGGCATAAGGCTTTGGCCTTTGGCCTTTGTGCTTTAGGCTTTTGGATTAAGGATTTGGGATTTGGCTTTTAGGATTTGGGCTTTGAGCTTTTGGCTTTAGGACTAGGCCTTAAGGCTTAGGGTTTAATGCTTTGAGCTTTTCCTTTGAGCTTTGAATTTTCAGCTTCAAGTTGTGGGGTTTTGGCTTTAGACTTTATGCTTTGGCCTTTGGGCTTCTTGCCTAGGGCTTATGTCATAGGACTTAGACTTTAAGGCTTAGTTCTTGGGCTTTAGGCCTTAGGTCTTAGGGCTAAGGACTTAGGACTTTGAGATTAGGGTTAAGAACTTAGGCCTTTTAAACTATAGTCTTTGGTCTTTGGGCTTAGGGCTTAGGGCTTATGACTTAGGACTTTAGGCTTAAGGCTTTGGGCTTAGAGCTTATGGCTTAGGGCTTTCGACTTAGAGGTTAGGGCTTAATAATTAGAGCTTAATGTTTAGGGCATAGGGCTTAGAGCTTTGGTATCGTGTTTTGACCTTAGAAGTTAGAGCTAATGACTTTTGGCGTTGGGTGTAGGACTTAGGGCTGAGGGTTAGACCTTAGGGCACGTGGCTTTTGGCTAATAGCTTTGGGCTTTCGGGTTTGAGGTTAGGGCTTAGAGCTTCAGCTTAGGGCTTACAGCCTTTTGGCTTTAGGATTTTGGCATAGGATTTAAGGTTGGGCTTAGGGCTTACAGATTAGGGTTCAAGTCTACAATTTAAAGTAATAGGGCTTTGGGGTTAGTGCTTAGTGCTTAGGACTTGTGACTTACGCCCTAAACCTTAGGGCTTTGCGTTTTGGGCAATGGGCAAAGGGCTTGGGTTTAAGGGCTTAAGGCCTAAAGCTTAGGGCTTTGGATTAGGGTTCAGAGTTTAAAGCTTAGGGCTTAAGGCTTTTGGCTAGGGTTAAAGGATTTGAACTTGAGGCTTAGGGCTTTAGGCTTAGGACTTAGAGTTTGAGGCTTAGGGCTTTGTTTCGACGGCTTATGAGGTAGGCCTAGGGCTAGGGCTAGGGCAAAGGGCTTTTGTAACAACCAAGCCATTTAAGCACCTTAGTTATTACAAATTTAAATTGCGTTGCTAAATCTTGATAAGTGCATCACGAAGTATTAATGGTAGCGTGTTAAAATATGCCTTTGAAAGAAATGCTTTAAGAAATAAGAAATAAGGTTAGAGAATGGGATAAAGTGAGTTAAGTGTTGGAGAAGAAAATTTGGTGAAGCCACCTCATGCTTGTCTCCACCTCATGCTTATCCCTCCACCTCGTGCTTGCCTCTCCACCTCGTGCTTGCCTCTCCACCTCATGCTTGCCTCTCCGACTCATATTTACCTCTTCACCTTCAGCAGCCATTAGATGCACGAAATTCTCACTTATTATCCCTAATTTCTCTCAAGTTTCGTATGAAGGAAAACATAAGGTTGAAGCTGAAGTTGAAAGTTTAGTGTGAGAGGTGCAAATCGAGTGCGTTTTATGAGTTGAAATAACAAGGAGGAGCACGGAGTTGGGGCTAAGGTATGATGTTGGTTGATTTAAGTGTTCTTCTATACCCTATATTGAAGTTCTAAGAGTTCGAGCATGGTTTCGATTAATGGAAATGGCATGAAAAACAAGGTGTTACCATGTCCATACAAAAGCAGGATTAATATGTCTGATTTTAAAGTTATAGATTTTATATGATTTTTGACTGCGAAATTGAATTTAAAGTCTTCTAATTAATTATAGTAGACACCTTAAGGGTGATTTTGGTTGCTTATTCATAAGAATGGGAGTTTGATAACTTAAGTTATGGCTGTTGTAAGTTGGGAGAAAAACAGGGTAAATTCGGGAAGTTCTAATAAACATATTTGTGATGTTAAGGTTGTTTGAAATCAAGTAAAGAAAGTGAAGGAAATCAGGAGTATTCTGCAGCTTGGAATTCAAGTAAGTGAATCTTGCATGTCTTTGGCCCTTCAGGGACTACATCACAAAGAGTAGGATTAAGGTTGTATAATTAGAAACAAACAAAAGTGAATGTACGATTATGAATAAGTAGAATAAGAATACTCTGTTTGGGGTGTATCGCACCGTGCACCAGCCCAAGAGTTTGGGTTTGATTGATGTTTGTTTGACATTGTTTGATGGTTTCTAGGTTTAAGTAAAGTAATGAAATAATTTTATGTTAAGTATACTTAAGAATTATCTTCATTTGGAGACGTTTGTTTATATTGATTCGGAGATGTTTTATGCATGCTTTATGTTTATGTTATGAATGTCACGTTGTGCATGTATGCCATTTTCATGCATCATGTCTTACGAAAAGAACGAAAATGTTTTCCATGCATGTTTTCAAATGTCACCCAACCGAATGGCGAATGTGGGATGGGAGGAACCCGTTGGTGCTAACTCTCGTTCTGAAAATCCTCAAAGTTCTATGCATGAATGTACGTAACAAATGAATGAGGTAGAACCACGAGGTGGAAAGCTCGGTCACGAGGACCAAGTAGAATCACGAGGTGGAAAGCCGAACAAGTAAATGACTGGTAGAACCACGAGGTGGAAAACCACATCGATAAGCAAGAATAACGCAATAAAGAACAAAATGAATATGTATGTTTTAAAAAACCACGCTCATGTTACGCATGTCACTTTATACGATTTCTTACTGAGCCTTAAGCTCATTAGAATCAGCTTTGTGATGTAGGTGATGAAAACGAAGGTGGAGAACTTAGTTTTCACCACATGATGTGATGTTGTGGAGGAGGCTTGCTCGGGCCGTGCATGCATTGTTAAGCGACGACCCGTGGGAATGAACGAAAGAAAGAAGTTTTGATGTATTTTGAAAGTACTATGTTTTAAGATGTGTTTTGTGAAATGTTAATTACATATGTAAACTAACCCTATATATGAATAAGTATGTTTTGGAAATGCATTTTGAATTATGGTAACAAATAGTTTGCTATTTACTTAATGACTTCCGATGTGCTTTCAAGAAAATGATTTATACAGATTAAAGATTTCAAGGAAAAGAAAACAATTTTACCATGGCTTTTCAGTGTTTTTTTTTCTAAATAAAAAAACGGGATGTTACAGCTTTAGTCTAAGAACTTAGAGCTTAAGACTTGGAGCTTTGGGCTTAGGGATTAGGAATCAGGGAATTGCACTTTAAGGTTAGGGCTTAGGGATTTGGACATAGGGCTGAATTATTAGTACTTAATGCTTAAAATTTAGGGCTTAGGGCTTTTGGGTTTGTGCTTATTGCTTATGGATTATGACATGCCCCGAAATACCTCACCCTTAACCAAAAATCACGGAGCCATTACTTGAGCTCGAGCTCGGGAATTTTCTAACACGTGTGCTCTTTTTGTATGTAAGCTTATGCAAGGATTTAGCTTTATGGAACCAACCCTAATGGACCAAGAGAGGCCCAAGCACTCCGTGAATTACATAGAGAAGCCGACGGACATTGTTAATATCCCAAACCCGAGTTGGACCTTCCAAGGGAGTTTTGAGGAGGATTATAAGGAGACTAGCCCAATGGGAAGCAAGCCCAAGACCAGTTAAAGTGGAGGAGGGAGATGTTTTACTTTAAGTTTTTGTGTGTTTCTTTTTGTGCAAAAACTTTAACGTTGGTTTTTGCTTGCCTTTGCATGAGAGTCTTTTGACTCCCTTAGGGTATCATCTTAGGAGTGGCAGCCCTATTAATTAGGCAGCATTTTGGTGGCTCTAGGGTGGCTCACGTAGGTGGGGATGCTGGCCTAGAGTTTTCCCAAATCAGTTTGGTCAAGGGGTCACTTTTCCCTCCCTTTTTGTGTGCGTGGTCAAATCGGGTAAGCTTCCATGAGCCATCCGATTTGAGTCCTTTTCCCATGCAGCTTTGTACATGTTTTAAGCTCAACACCCTGAGCATTGTGAGCAGTTTTTTGGTTAATTTGAAAAACTTTGCTTTGCATTGTCAATTTCCTTGGCGATCTTCCGATCTCAAGAGTCGCCCTTCCCGGTGGACTTCCGAAAACTGAGAGCAACCACGGAGTTGGTCATCCTTCCGAGCTAGGAGGACCTATCCTTACTACATATCTCCAGCCACACTTGTGGTCTTGAGGGTGAGTGTTTAGATCATTAGCTCTTCATTCCATTCTTCATCTCGAAAGCCCATATTTTCCGAATCTACCCGCACATACGATTTTTTGGCTACCTTCTATCCATTTTCACTCCTGTCTTCATATCTGCCATTCTACTCGTGAGACTTCTTTCATATTTCGTGGTCAATTTTTACCCCTCCCCATTTACGTCTCCTCAAAATTTCAGGCCAAATACCACCACCGTTTTTGAGATCTTCTATCCACAAGTTTCCTCTGTTTTCTGCTCATCCGGATTTCCACCCTTCTCCACCCGAATCTAGAAAGTGTTCGTTTCTCCATCCAATTTTTGTGTCAGATTAGGGCTTAGGGCCTTGGTCTATGAGCTTTAGAATTTGGAGATTAGGCTTTAGTCTTTAGGGTTTGGGCTTTAGGCCTTGGGGTTTAGGGTTTGGTCTTATGGCTTTGGGCTTAGTCTTTTATGGCTTAGGATTTAAGGCTTAGGGCTATGGGCATAGGATTTTGGGATTTCCCTTAGGGCTTAAGGCTTAGAGCATAGGGCTTTGGGATTAGGGCTTAGAGCATAGGGCCTAGGGCTTAGGTTTTAAAGCTTATGGCTTTTGGTTGAGTGTTTAGGGCTTTCAACTCTGCTCTTATGGCTTAGGGCATAATGCTTTGGTCTTAAGGCTTAGGGCTTAGAGCTTATTGATTAGAGCTTAGGGATTAGGGCTTAGGGCTAAGATGTTAGGGCTTAAGGCTTTGGGTTGGGGCTTAAAGCTTTGAACTTTGGTTTTAGGGCTTTGAGCTTAGGGCTTAAGGTTTCTAACTTAGGGCTTTTAGCTTACGGATTAGAGTGTTACGCTATGAGCTTAGGGCTTTTGTCTCACAGATTAAGCTTTTGTTATTGGGATATTGAATTTCATCTTAGGGATTTTGTCATAAGGTTTAGGCCTTTAGACTTATGATTTAATGCTTAGTGCTTTGGGATTAGGGCTTAGGGCTTAGGCCTTTGAGTTTAGGACTAAGGTCTTGACATGCCACGGGATGCCTTGGATGGAGCCACACCTCAAGGAGCAATCACCCAAGCTCGAGCCAAGGAGTTTTCTAATCAATTTGTCTTTTTTTGTAGGAAATGTTGAACGTGGAATAACTATGGAGGAACCAACCCCAAAGGACGTGGAGCAGCCAAAGCATCTTCTCACTTAGGAAGTCTTGGAAAAGGAGGTCAAGATCGAGGCACCTTCGAGCTTGGAACACCTCGAAAGAAAAGGCAATGCCGAAGCAAGGGAGGAAGGAAACCCAGGTACATGCCAAGTCTAGGTCGGGCTTAGGTCGGGCCCCATGGAGCATGGCGCAAACCCGACCGACCCTCCCTTTTTCTAGTTTTATTTATTTCCTTTTTAAATTTGCAACAACAATTATTTAGGGTTTTGTGGGTTTTGCATGGGTTTGGAGTGGGTTTTAGCTTTTTGCATGGGTTTGTATTTTTGGGAGTTTTGGTTGGCAGCCTATGGAAGGGGAACCAAATTCAGGGACCACTTCCCCTGGGTCTCCCCCAAATCGGATATATGTTGGGTGGTCCTTTCCCACCTTTCTTTTTGTGCCACACCAAATCGGGTAAGCACTTGTGTACCATCCGATTAGGGTTATCTTTCTCTCATGTGAAGGGGATTAAAACTCCTTCTCCACCGAGCTTTAGGGTCAGTTGAAGTTTGAATACAAAAGTGCTTTGCAATTTCTCCTTGGCTGTGGTTTTTCCGGCAACCAAGACTCGACTCTTCGGTGGGTAATATCCGGTGACATCCGAGAGGTTCTCCAAGGTTTTGGCTTCCCTTCCAAGCTAGGGTAAGCTAGGCCATGCTACATGTCTTCAGCCACTCTCCCGTGGTCTTAGGGTAAGCGTGTAATCCCCATTAGCTCATCTCCATCCCATTCATCCGTGGATATTCACCTTACGGATTTTGAAACTCTTCGGATTCGGTGTGATTTGGCCGAACCCGAGGAGCAAATTATGGCGCGGTTCACCCGAGGCTTGCATCGTGACATTGGCGATGTAGTAGAGCTATAGCCTTTGGAGTCGTTTGATACACTTATTCAGATGGCTCTAAAGGTGGAGAGACAACTCAAGCGGAAGGGCAAAGCCGTGGTCCAACGCTTGGCCCCCAAGCCGCCAACAGCGTATCGGCCCGCGCCAAGGACTGAGGAACAAGGCACGGCACCTAAGCCGTGGGCCCCTAAGCGAGATACGGACACCAAACCTCGAGACTCGGTAGGCGAACAGCCAAGGACCCGAGAAATTCAGTGTTTTAAGTGTCTCGGACGCGGACACATAGCCGCTCAATGCCCTAATCGACGTGTCATGACCATTCTCGAGGAGACCGAGGAGGTCATGAGCGAAGACGAGCCGGCCAAGGAGACCGACGTTGAGCCGGCCAAGGCCGAAGAAGATATGTGTCACGCCCAAGATGGGCAAATATTATTGATGATCCGATGGGTTCTTTCAACTCAACCGCAACATGAGGCATATCAACGGGAAAACCTTTTCCATAGCCGATGTTTAATCAAAGGCAAGGTTTGTTCGTTGATTATCGATGGTGGGAGTTGCACTAACGTCGCGTCCCGCGACCTTGTCATGAAGCTCACGCCAGCCACGACCGAGCACCAACGCCGTACAAGCTACGATGGCTTACCGACCGAGAGGACGTCCGGGTCACCAAACAAACCCGGATAGACTTTGCGATCGGTAATTGCAAGGACACGGTCCTATGTGACGTGGTGCTGATGAGCGCCACCCATTTGTTGCTCGGCCGGCCATGGCAATTTGACCGAGACGCACTACACCACGGCTAATCCAACCAATATTTGTTCAAATTGAACGGGCGAAACATCATATTGGCTCCCTTGACACCGGAGCAAATTTCTAAGGATGAAGCCGAAAGAAAGGAGGCATTGGCCAAAGCGACCCTTTTTATGGGCCGAAAAGAATTGAGGCACATGGTAAAACAAGAGGGTCCGATCATCATGCTCTTACACCGAGAGCATGAAGATAAAGAAGAAGAGCTTATTCTCGAGATAGTTTGGCCCCTCCTCGACCAATACCAAGACGTGTTTCTGGAGGAGTTACCTAATGGTGTTCCACCGCTCCGTGGCATCGAGCATCACATCGACCTCCAACCGGGAGCCATGCTACCTAACCGACCACCTTACCACCTCAACCCGGAAGAAAGCAAGATTTTGCAAGAGCAAGTGCAAGAGCTCCTTGCTAAGGGGTATATATGGGAGTCTTTAAGCCCATGCGCGGTCCCGGCATTCTTAGTTCCGAAGAAGGACGGTGACACGCTCCAAGATGCGGAGGTGCCAGAAATAAAAGTGAAGATTGTAATCTGCCCGGTAGGACAGGGAGTAAGGCAGAACAGGGGAGTGCAACGTTTATTTCTCCAAATGCATAAAGGTTTAGGTTATAAAACTCAGCCAACTTAAACTTAAGGGCGTGGACTAAGTTTGAACAGATTTTCAGCTTAAAAGCACGTGCGGAACATTAGAATATAAGGAGACACTTTCAGATGCACAAGCAGACAAACAGAAAGAAACAGTGCAGGAGTGATGGGGGAACTTCTACACAACTTCCAATGCAGGGAGTCTGAGATTTTGAAAATAAGCAGAAAACAACTTCAATCAAAGGGGAAGAGAATGCAAGTAGTTTTATAGAAAACACACACGTAGGCTAGGAGTTATGCTGGATAGAAAAATAATGGACAGAATTGCTCGATTTCAGGAACTCGGGTAGGAAACAGTGGAAAAACACAAGCATAACTTTTAAAAGGAGGTGGCTGTGGCTAAACGGAATGAACCATTGATTCAGGCCATGAAAGTGGGACTCACTGCTAGAAATTTGGGGGCTTTGCTCACAGGAAAAAAAATGGTACAAAATGGACGATTGGAGCTCAAAGTCCACTCGGGAAACTTCAAAAACAGCAAACAATACAACAAGCACAAATAAATGTAAACGCAAGTGGAAAGTAGGCTATGGGAGTTCCAAACTCGCCTTTGATCCTAACAAGTGAGGAAGGGAGGTTGGAATATGGTTTAATGACCCTAGCAAGATCACAAACACCAAGACAAACCAAAACAAGGATATTACTCACCTTGAATGAAATGTCGTGAGAAAGGAAAAAGAGGGTTTGAGAGCTTCAAGCTTTCAAGGTTTTCTTCAATTCTTTTCTGCCTCATCCAACGTGGGAGGAGGGATTCATACCCTTTCAAACTTACACAAAAGACAAAAACAATTAAAGACCTAAATTTAGAACTAATGAGTGGCTAAGTAGGAGGTAGGTGGGGAAAGGGGCCCACCTTCAACTTGCCTCCCAACTCAAACACTCCTTAGACCTAAACCACGTCTAAAGACTTTACAAAAATCAAGCTTCATGGGAAATAATATTTCCCAAAAGCTCCAACATGAAGGAGCCTAAATTGGTCCAATCCAAACCAATTTCCAGCAAATTGGTTCAAACCGAACCAATTTGTTTACATAAAAAATATCCCAAATTTTTTAGTATTTTACAAACACAAAATTCAAACATCACTTGGTCATTCCTTGGAAGACTTCATCTTCCCAAGTAGTGGTGCATACGGCCTCCATTGTCCTTGAAACCGAGTGTAGTTATGTCCCGGGTGGTGAACTTGTCAAGGAAGATCTTGGATTTTTGACTAACTCCTTCTCTTCTTTATACTTCCATTGTAAGCAATGTTTGGGAAGTTCTTGATCATGTTGTGAAGGAATATCTAGGAGCTCCAATGTAGGGAAAAATGTACCTGCAAAATCAACAAACATATTAGCTAAAAGTCTTGCACGGCTTCGAGTTGTTGCTCCTTCCGGTTGTGGATGAGTCCCGGGCACATCAGACGGGAGCCACCGCATTTGTGCCGATAGCCAAGCCATCAACGACATCACGATCAAATATCGGTTTCCGATGCCCCGGCTTGATGACTTATTAGATAAACTTAGCGGTGCTAAGTTATTTTCCCAGGTAGACCTTAAGAGCGGATACCATCAAATCCGGATGCGCGAAGGCGATGAGTGGAAGACGTCCTTCAAGACACGGTACGGTTTGTTCGAGTGGCTCGTCATGCCGTTCGGACTCACCAACGCACCGAGCACGTTCATGCGCCTAATGAACCACGTGCTGCTAGAATATTCAGGTAAGTTTATCATTGTCTATTTTGATGATATTCTTGTTTATAGTGCAGATGTACCGAGCCATTTGGACCATTTGGAACGGCTCTTTATTATTTTGCGGCAGACCAAGTTATTCGGCAACCGCAAGAAGTGCGCCTTTGTCCAAAGACGCATACACTTCCTCGGCTTTGTGCTATCCGAGGATGGTGTCAAGGTAGATGGCGAGAAAATAAAGGCCATCCGAGAATGGCCGACACCACAAGGCGTCTCCGACATCCGAAGCTTCCATGGACTCGCCAATTTCTATCGGCGGTTTATTAAAGGATTTAGCACCATCATGGCACCTTTAACCGAGCTCACCAAGAAAGGGAAGGAATTTGTGTGGTCAAAACTTTGTCCAGCAAGTTTTGATCACATCAAGGCACGGCTTTGCGAAGCGCTCGTGCTCACCCTCCTAGATTTCACAAAGGCCTTCGAGGTAGAGTGTGATGCCTCGGGAATGGGCATCGGAGCAGTTTTAATTCAAGAAGGCCGCCTGGTTGCCTATTTTAGCGAGAAACTCAAAGGTGCATTCCTTAATTACTCTACCTATGACAAGGAACTTTATTCCTTGATACGAGCCGTCGGAGTATGGAAACATTATTTGTTGCCAAGGGAGTTCATTATCCACTCGGACCATCAAGCTCTAAAATTCATCAAGAGCCAAGGGAAGCTTAACCGAAGACATGCCAAGTGGATTGAGTTCCTAGAAAAATATTCATACATCATCAAGTACAAAAAGGGGGACACGAACATTGTGGCCGACGCACTATCCCAAAGGAGTGCCCTCTTTACCGAACTCAAGGTTAGATTTTTTGGTTTTGATTGGATGAAACTTGGATATAAGGATGACCCGGATTTTGGCCCACGCTTTGAAGCCACAATCAAAGGTGAATTAATGGGTTACCATGTAACCGACGGATATCTCTTCCACGGTGGACGGATATGCATCCCGAGAGGAAGCATCTGTGAGTCTCTCATTACCGAGGCTCATGGGGGCGGCCTTGCGGGACATTTTGGTGAAAAGAAGACTTGGGAGATGCTCAAGGAGCATTTTTATTGGCCGCATCTTTTTAGAGACGTGCATCACTTGGTGGAACGATGCACGGTATGTAAAAAGGCCAAGACCCGAACCTTGGCCCAAGGATTATACTTGCCACTCCCAGTACCAGATCACCCATGGCAAGCATTTAGTATGGACTTTGTTCTCAGCCTTCCCCGAACTAGCCGAGGCAAAGATGCCATCATGGTGGTGGTAGATCGGTTTTCCAAGATGGCCCATTTTGTGACATGCTCCAAGACGGCCGAAGCCCCGGTAATCGCTGACCTCTTTTTCAAAGAAGTGGTCCGGCTACATGGAATGCCGCATTCTATCGTGTCCGATCGAGACTCAAAGTTCCTTAGCACCTTTTGGAAGACTTTGTTGGCACGACTACGGAGTGGTCAATTGTTCAATTGTTTAGCACGACATTCCACCAGCAAATTGACGGCCAAACCGAAGTGGTCAATTGCTCACTTGGCACTTTACTACGGAGTGTCGTGGACACCAAGGTCACGGCATGGGACATACGCTTGTCGTTCATCGAATTCGCCTACAATCGATGCCGACATAGTACCACGGGCATGACGCCATTTGAAGTGGCATACGGATTTAATCCATCACCACCGATGGATTTACTACCATTACCGACCCAAGAGCATACGAATCCCGACGGCCATGCCAAGGCCGAGATGGTCCTAAAATGTCACGAGAAAATTAAGAAGACCATTTAGAAGAAAAATGCCAAGTATGCCGCCACGGCCAATAGAGGCCGCAAGGAGAAAATTTTTCAAGAAGGAGACTTGGTTTGGCTAAAGCTGCGTTATTTGAAACATAAGCACGCCAAATTATTACCTAGGGCCAAGGGTCCTTCCCGGGTGGCCGAGAGGGTCAACCCGAATGCTTACAAGATTGAACTTCCGGGCGAGCATGGCATTACTACCACCGTCAACGTCAAAGATTTATCTCCTTATTTAGATGCAGACGAGGACGAGGAAGAGGTAGATTTGAGGGAAAATCCTCAAGTACCCCGGGAGGATGATGTGCAACAAGAGCACATCACGGACATGGACCGGATGAGCACGGGTGATTTTACTAATTTAGTTGCTTATTTTGCAGGAAACATAACTTCGGAACTTCCGACCGAACATGATCGGGAATGACCTAAAGTCTCGATCATGTGGTGTCCGACCACGCCCGGCCACGACGCACCTGACGCGCCGGCCCATGACACGGCCGAGGCTTGCAACCTAGACATGCCCGGTGCCCAACGGGCGCCCCACGATCATGACCCGACGACCCATGGAGACACGGTCGTCGGCCTTGCCGAAGTCCACTAGGGCTTCGGCCCGTTGGAATAAGTGACCGAAATGGGAGAACGCTCGATCCAAATCCCCACGGATCAAGTGTTCAACCATGGGCCCTATTTTCGGTCACGCCTCGGCCAACCTTCGGCCCACTAGAAGACCTTGGAAAAATTCTATCGGCCACTTTACTTAAATCCTTAAGTATTTTGGTTATTTGGTCAAGGAAAGGACAAGGCTCAATTTTGGCACGGACAAATCTTAAGATGTCCGAAGAATATCCACCGGGCGCGCGTACAAGGCCATCAACAACAACCGGCAAACCTCAAGGGATTTTCATCTATAAAATCTGTGATCCAGTTGTTGAATCATCAGAGGATCTTCAAACAACAGCTTTGCGCAACAACCTCGCAGATCCCTTGATATTTGGATATGAACAACCTCCAGTTCGGCCCATTCAGATGCGCCCACGCACATGCTCGAGTCATTATCGGACCATCGAAGAACCAGACCGCGCGCTACATTATGTTGACAACCGAGGGAACTTTAGAAGCCCCGGATCCAAATTGGCTCAAGCCAATCTTCCATTTGTTCAGAGCTCCGCCCACCCGACGCACCCTCTCGGTCAACCATGGACACCCTCGGTCAAGACTCAAAGCCGACAGTGCCAATCCTATTGAACCAAGCCTAAAGTGAACTGAAGCCTTCCCGAAGCTAATCCAAGATGTTCAAGTCATCTAAGGGCTTAGCTTATCTTTCTTAGTTTTTATCTTTTACATTTTTTAGTATTTAAGTGTAACACTTGCACTTGAATGAGATAGAGATAATTTTTTAGAGAAAATTTGTGGATTGCACCTTCTTCCCAAAAAGTTTGAAGCTCCCTCCAACGTATACTTCTCCGGTGAGTCATATTCGGCCGAGAACGTCAACCATTTGCACTTACGATCGGTGAGTCATATCCGAGTGCGGGCGAGGACTATCGAGGAGAACACTTTGATTGCTCAAGTGTTCAAATTGTCCAGCCACATCAACACCAAACTCGCAAGAGTTTATCCATTCCATCCCACGAACTATCAATCCCTCCATTATCTGAAATACACCATATTTCCACCTCCTGAGCCATTCCCATATTTTATCGAGCCATCTCTATTTTCTCTCGACCATTCCACATTATTTCCACCACAATACGCTTCCGCAACCCAACTCTACAATTCGCACGACCCAATTTCCTGTTTGCCACACGCACCACCAATTCGAGCCCCGCGTGCGCGCATTCTTCCGATCCATGGTGCGCCGACCCCCAAGGAAGGCACATCAGGACCTAAGCCTTAATCCAAAAGTCCTAAGCCCTAAGGCATTAGCCTAAAGCCCTTAGCCCTAAGCTCTAAACCCTAATCCCTAAGGCCAAAGATCTAGCCGTGATCCCTAAGTCCTAAACCCTAAGCCAAATGCCCAAACCCCTAAGCTCAAAGCCTAAAGCCCTTAACTTAAAGCCTTAAACCCTAAGCCCAAAGCCCTAATTCTTGAGTCTTAAGCCTTAGTAAAAAATCCATAAGACCTAAGGACAAAGCTCTGTGACCTAAGCCCTTAGCCTAACTCCTTAAGCGAGAAGCCATAAAACGTAAAGCCTAAGCCCTAATCTCAAAGTTCAAAGTCGTAAGCCCTAAGCCCAAATACAAAACCCCTAAGCCCAAAGTTTACATCCTAAGCCTAAAGTCCTAAGTCCTAAGATGAAAGTCCAAAGGCCTAAGCCTTAAGTCCTAAGTCCTAAGTTGTAATTCGTAATCCCTAAGACTTGTGTCCAAAGTTCAATGCCCTAAGCCTAAAGGATTGAGACCAAAGTTCAAAGCCCTAAGCCAAAAAGTTGTAAGGCTTAAACCTTAAGCCAAAACCTGTAATCACTAAGCTAGAAGCCCTAAGCCTAATCCCTAAGCCCCAAGCTCAAAGCCCTAGTTTCAAAGCCTTAAATCTTAAGCTCAAAGCCCTAAACCATAATACCTAAGCCCAAAGTTTAAAGTCCTAAGCTCAAAGCATATAATCCTAAGCCCAATTCCATGAACCATAAGCCTAAAGTTTAAAGTCATAAGCTCAAAGAAAATAATCCTAAGCTCAATGGCCTAAACCTTGAGCCTAAGACCAAAGTTCAAAGGCCTAATCCCTAAGCCCTATGTCTTAAGCCATAATCCATCAGCGCTACGCACCTAAGTCCTAAACCTTAAATCTAAAGCCCTAGGTGGTAAACCTTTAGTCAAAGCTCTATGCCCTTATCCCTAAGACCAAAGCCAAAACCCCTACGTACAAACCAAAAACCTCAAAGTTCAAAGTCCTAAGCCCTTTGCTTAAAACCCTATGCCCTAAGTCCTAAGTCGTAACCAGTAAGCCCAATGGCCTAACCATAAAACTTAAAGCCCTATAAACAAAGCCTTAATAAGAAAGTTCAAGCTCTAAGCCATTAGCCAAAAGCCCAAAGCCTAAAGCCTTAAATCCTAAGCTCCCTGCTAAAATCTCTAAGCCCTAAGACTAAAGCCTTAAACCATAGTTCTAAGCGTAAAGATCTAAATCATAAACCTTAAGACCTAAGGCCTAAGCCCCAAGCCCAAAGCCCCATAGATAAAGCCCTAAACCTTAAACCCAAAGTTATAAGCATAAAACCTAAGCTATGAGCAATAAGCTTGAAAAACTTAAGCCACTTTAAGCCTAAAAACCAAAGTCCTAAGCCCATAGCCCAATGTTCTAAGACCAAAGTTAAAAGCCATAAGCCCTCTAAACCCTAAGCCCTAAGCCCTAAGCACGTAAGCCTTAAGCCTTAAGCCCTAAGCCCTAAGTCCTAAGCCCTAAGGCATAAGCCCTAGGCCTAATCCATAGGCCCTAATCCTTAAGCCAAAAGCCCTAACCTAAAGACATAAAACCTAGGTCCCAAGCCCTAAGCTTAAGCACTAAGCTCTATGCTTTAACACCAAAGCCCAAAGCCATGAGCCCTCAAAACTAAGAATAATCACAAAGTCTTAAGCCCTATGCTCTTAGTCATAAGCCCAAAAACTAAAGCTCATAGCCCAAAGCACTAAGTCCAAAGTTCATTATCCAAAGCCCAAAGCACTAAGTCCAAAGCCCTAAGCATTGAGCCATAAGGCTTAAGCGTTAATCTCAAAGCCCTAAGCACGAAGCCCTAAGCCCAAAGCTCTATACCCTACGCAAAAATCAAGAAGCCTTTATCCCAAAGCCCTAAACCCTAAGCCCAAAGCCTTAAGCCCGAAGCTTGATAACCAATTCTCAAAGCCATAAGCCCTAAGCCATATGCCCAAAACCCCAAACCTTAAGCCTAAAGCTCTAATCCCAAAGCCCTAAGCACTAAGATAAAATCCCTATTCCCAGAGTGACACGGAATGGAGGGGGATTAGATTTAGGAAGTGGGAGAATCGGGTTAGGTTAATGGAAAACGATAATCCGATAATTCCAGAATCGGAACTGGAATTTGGACGGCCATAACTCAACGATCAGATCGAGTTTCCTACTGAAATTTTGAGGGGAACTTTGGCGACGGGTTACGTAATACACCTTAAAATTTGAAGGTGATCACGTGGATGGATTAGGGATCATCGGATCCAAATTGAAGGTGTATTACGCGGATGGATTGGCCCTCAATCCAAATTGTCCTTACAATCACACAATGGGGGAGGTTTTATCTGCTGAGAAGAGTGGAAAAAAGGGAGGGAAAATTGAGGGCCAAAGGCATGCATTTTGCATGCTGGAAATTGAAATAAAGGAGGGAAAATTGGACCAATGAGATTGCAAGAATGTGAAAGCCACGTGATCTTGAATCTCCTAAGCCAATTTCCCTTCTTTCTTGGCCCAAAATACCCTTCTCTTAGCCAAAAATACCTCATACAAAACCCCATGCAAGCATGCAAAAATAAACAAAATAAAACCTAGCCGAGAAACCCTCTCGGGTTCTCTAAGTATCCAATGTAAATTTCACGTAAATTTATCCATGTCAATTTATCATGTGTTTGGCCTTGTTTTATCCTCCAAAGTTGGCTTAGAAATGTATAATTCATCAATTAATTTTCCTGCAAAATTAACAAATATATTAGAAAAATTTTGAGCACGGGCTCGGGTGATTGCTCTGCTTGGCATGCCAATCCGTGGCATGTCATCCTCCTCGGGTTCTTGAGGATTTTACCTCAAATCCAGTGGGAAGTTATTTCCATCTTTTTCATCTTCATTAAATCCAGCAAAGGAAGAAAGATCTTGAACATTAAATGTGGCTGAAATTCCATAATTCTCGAGTAACTCGAACTTGCATGTTCTTGGGTCGGTTACCTTATCCAAAAACTTCTTTGGGCTTAAGGCCACCTTAAGAGTGTGCCAACTTTGAACAACTTCTACTTTTGAGTCATATGATTCGATGACTTTCACCGCAACACCTTTCTTTCCATGGCAAAAATATTCAATAATCCGGTTTGTACTAAACAACCAAATAACTAGTTCAACACTAGTTTCATTATCCCAAATGTAAACCATAGTGTTCCCAACAAAATCAGCAAGGTATTCTTCTAAGTATTCATGGGACCAAATATGCATAAGTACCGTGATATCTCTGGAGCTAATAGTTAGTAAGGAAGGGATTACTAACCAATCATTGTTGGTGCACGTAGCTGTAGACTCCTAAGAACCTCATCCAATGATCATAGTTAGCTACCTCTTCCTCCTTGGTTCTTTTGATGAGTGGACTGTAGACTCCTTTACGAAAATTTCCAAATTGTCCCTCATTGCTTGAATAGTTCTCCATATTAAGAAAATCATAATTCTTCTTCCTTAAGCTCAATCCTGATTTGTAGATTTCCTTCATCCAACATAAACAAAGTAATTAGTCAAGAGTTCTGGTAAAGAGACTAACCACCTTGAGAGTCTTTTGGAAATCACAACATATATAACTTTGTCTTTGTTTTCTTTGATCGGGACCCTTGAGTTCACTTGATCGGGTGTTCCTTCTCTAGTAGGAAATGGCTCTTTCTTGATCAAAATTAAACTATTCTTAGACAAATTCTCCTTCCTTGTGACCTCATATTTGGCCACTTGTTCAGGTTCAAGGGGAATTAGCTTGATGGACCGTCCACCGAACTTAAAGGAATATTGGTTTATAAAACCATCGTGCATAACCTTCCGATCGAATTGCCATGGTCTTCCGAGTAATAAATGGCTTGAACTCATGGGAACCACATCACACATCACTTGATCCTTGTAACTTCCAATAGAGAATTCGATGCACGCTTGCTTGGTAACCTTAAGGTCTTCCTTATCATTTATCCAACGTAGTTTATAAGGCTTCGGGTGAAAGATAGTTTCTATTATGAGTTTGTCAATTAACTCTCAGGAAACCACATTAAGACAACTTCCACCATCAATAATAATTGAGCATACCTTATCTTGGATTAGACGACATATACTATGGAATAAACTTTCTCTTTGGAGTTCTTCTTCTTGGCTTTGAGTGGCAAGTAACATCGGATAACTAATAATAAGGAGCCTTCTTGTGCTTGGCATTCTTCCCCTTCGGATTCCAAGCTCATATCTGATTTTTCCTTCACTTCATCTTCACTGAAAACTTCACTTGTTTCCTCTCTAATAACCATGACACGTTTGTTAGGGCATTGGGATGCAATATGCCCGAGACCAAGGCACTTAAAACACTTGATATCCCGTGTTCGGGTCCGGTTATTTTCTTCCATCGGATTAGGCTCACTATCCTTCTTTTGCAGCCAAGCTTGAACGAAAGGAACCTTGTTCTCCACCTTTGTATTAGGCTTAAAAGAATTAATAGCCTTAGGACTTGCTCGGCTCACTATTCTCTTGCCCTTTCTTTTCATTTGCCTCTCCACTTTCAAGGCCATTTGAATAACCGAATCCATAGAGTCGATTGGTTGCAACTCCACAATATCACTAATGTTTCGGTGTAAACCTCTTATAAACCGAGCTATAATTTATTCCTCTTGTTCTTGTAAGTCACATCTAATTTGGAGAGTCTCAAATTCGGTAAGATATTCCTCCACCGAGAGAGATTCTTGCTTAAGAGATTGTAATTGAAGAAATAGCTCTTGTTTGTAATGAGCCGGTACAAATCTTCTCCTCATAATTGATTTCATCATTTTCCAACTATTAATACTCTATTCACCATCACGTCTTCTCTGAATTTTCAAACTATCCCACCATAGACTAGCATATCCCGTCAGTTCCAATGAAACAAGTTGTAATTTAAACTTCTCAGAATAATTATAGCATTCAAAAATCTTATCAACTTTTTCCATCCAATCAATAAACAAATCACCATTGCAAGATCCATTGAAAGGAGGAATGGATACCTTAATATGCCTCATATCATCATCTCTGGAGTTGAGATCATGTAAACCATATTCTTCACCATTCGACTCTTCGGGACTGAAATTTGGACGGCAATAACTCAACGATGCGATCGAGTTTAGGGCTGAAATTTTGAGTGGATTTCTGGAAACAAGATAGGTGATAGTTCTCCAAAAATGAAGGAAATCACGTGGATGGATCGGTCGGAATTTAATGGAACAGTAACGGTGGTCGGGAGGTGGGCGGAAATGCTGGATAGCGGAGGAGATGAAATTGTAAACGAAATCAACGATGGAAGAAGGAGCTTATGGACTTCAAGCTCACCATATGACCTTGAGGAAGGCTGGAGTCTTTGAAGCAAAAAGAGAACCCCAGCTCGAAGGAGGGAACCCTTGAAGAACCACGGTGGCCGGAGGATCACCGGCTGCCGGTTAAAGTTGGAAAATGTCCCGGGAGAGGGAGAGCTAAAAGCTTCTTTAATACAAATTCCAAATTATCCTTACAATCACGCAATGGGAGAGGTTTTATCTGCTGAGAAAAGTGGGAAAAAAGGAGAGAAAATTGAGGGCCAAAGGCATGCAACTTGCATGCTGGAAATTGAAATAAAGGAGGGAAAATTGGACCAATGAGATTGCAAGAATGTGAAAGCCACGTGATCTTGAATCTCCTCAGCCAATTTCCCTTCTTCCTTGGCCCAAAATACCCTTCTCTTAGCCAAAAATACCTCATGCAAAACTCCATGCAAGCATGCAAAAATAAACAAAATAAAACCTAGCCGAGAAACTCTATCAGGTTCTCTAAGTATCTAACGTAAAATTCACGTAAAAATTAAGCTAAAATTGCGATAAAATTCCTTCAATCCATGTAAATGCTGGAGAGTTGAGTCGTGGAACCCTTGATCATTTTTGCATGGGACTCCAACTCGCCATGCAACGTGGTACTTCAATCGAGTTCGGGTTCGGGCTTGATTCCGGAGCTCTCAATTTTTGGTTGCAAATCCTCCTTTTCTCCATGCCTATTTATCATGTGTTTTGGCCTTATTTGATCCTCCAAAGTTGGCTTAGAAATGTATAATTCTTCAATTAATTTTCCTGCAAAATTAACAAACATATTAAAAAATTCCGAGTTCGGGCTCAGGTGATTGCTCCGCTTGGCATGCCAATCTGTGGCATGTCACAGAGCCATAAGTCCTAAGCCTTAAGCACTAAGCTCTAATGCTAATGCCCTAAAAATAAGCCAAAGCTCCTAGTCCTAAGCCCTATGCCCTAATCCATATGTCCTAAGACCTAAGCCAAAAGCTTAAAGCCCTAAGCAATAGGCCTAAGCTATAAGTTCAAATCCCTAACCCTAAGACCATAGTAACAAAGGACTAAGCCCTTAGACATAAGTCCTAAGTCATAATCCATAAGCTCTAAGCCTAAAGTTTAAAATCCTAAGACCAAAGTTCAAAGCCCTAAGTCCTATGCACTGAGCCCAAAGCCCTAAGCCCTAATCTTTTCGCCCTAAGCCCTTAGCCTAATCGCTATGCCTTAAGCCCAAATCTCTAAGCTCAAAGTTCTAAACCCTAAGCCCCAACCCCAAACCCCAAAGCATAAGATCAAAGCTCTAAGCTCAAATTTCAAAGTCCTAAGCTCTCTATTTAAAGCCGTAAGTTTAAAGCCCTAAGTTTAAAGCCCTAAGCTCTAATCCCTAAGCCTAAGAATAAAGCCTTTTGTAACGACCCTCATTTTATGTTGAGAATTTATGAATTTAATATTTTATGTTTAAGGAATGAGATGTACTAAGAAAAGATGAATATGGAGACAAATTGGAAACAATTTTGGTGTTTACCTAATTCTGAGGTTTTATGGTCATTACATGGAGTAGTTTCTGTGTTTCAATCCTAAAATGCCTTATAAGAGCATAAATGGCAAAGTATTCCTCTACAAAGTTGTAGTAGACGTCAAGATAAGAAGATTTATAAGTAGATCATTCTTATTAAACTTTCTAAGAGAAAGTTATGTTTATTTGAAGTTGGTGAAGCAAAACCGGACTATAGAATTATGGATTTTGAACGATGTTTGGTACTTCGTATTTTTGATTATGTTAAACTCAGAATTTAAAGTTTATGTCTTCTACAAAGTTGAACTAGATTCAATAAGAAAAATAATGGCGTTTGAATTATAGAAATCTAAGTTGTATAACAAAATTTATAAAAGTTTTAAGTGACCAGTCCAACTACGAACAGTACCCCGGTCGACACAAATTGCAGTATGTCGACATAGAATAGCTTTCGGGAGTCTATTTGGTCGACCGCATGGTCAAGCGGTCGACACCTTCAAGTTCGGTCGACACAATAGACGAGCGGTCGACATAGCATAACTTTCGGGAATTGATTATGTCGACATAAGTTGACTTATGTCGACATAAGTTGGATAAATCAGCAAAATCAGGAGAATTCTGATTGGTGGACATAAAAAGGAATTTTTGATTTTATTTAACCAAGGACATTAAATGGGTGTTGGCTGTCAATTACCCATCCCAGCCACGACTTTCTTCCCCCTTTTCTCTCTAGGTTTCGTGCTCTAAATCAAGGGAGAGTGAGATTGAGATAGAGAAGAAGTTTTGTGAGGAAAAAGAGTAAGAAAGTGAGTGACTTCAAGAGAAGTGAAGTGGAGAGCTTTGATAAATTCGTGAAGGCTGAAGTTCAAGGTATTTTTCTATCCTTTAAGGTTCTTTTAAGTTTAGTAATGATAAAAGGATGATGTTGGTTGAAGTAATGGATGAAAATGAAGGAGTTCGTGTCAAGTGTTTCGAAATCTGTTATTTATGTACAGGGTTAGGGTTTTGAAGATTAGGTTGAGTTTTGGTACGAATATGAGTTTATGTCCTTCATAAAAGTTATAGTAGACCTTTAGAGTAATCTATAGCAGTTTGAATCACCCAAATATGAGCTTTGTAGACAAAGTTATGGATATTACAAGTTAGTGGACAAAAACTGGGAGAACACCGGTCGACATATTATCGACCGGTCGACACAAATAAATCTCTGTAAATGATTCGGTCGACCGCATGAGCAAGCGGTCGACACATTATGTTAAGTTATGTCGACATCTAGAGGTTATGTCGACCGATTCTTGAGTTCCAGAAATGGATGCTCTCTGTTTTGTCAACATCGGTCGACACAATGTCAAGCAGCGGTCGACCGTTGTCAAGAAAATGGTCGATACTTCATGCTAGGTTAGTTTTCTGAAATCAATGTCTTCTAAAAAGTTATGGTAGACTCTTCAAGGAACACTTTGACACCTTGATCATCACGAATGGATCATTATACAGGAAGTTATGGGTCTTTGAAGTTGGGATAGAAAACAAGAGTTGAAAATCAGGAGTGTTAGAACCGGTTTTGGAATTATGCGTTATCCATGAAGTTATGAAGCTCCATTGAAATTATAGTCTTCTAATGAAATGTAATAGACACCTTGAGTGATTCAATGCCACTAGAATCGACTCAAATGGATTAGTGGATAGTGGGTTATGAAAATAACTTTATGCTGTAAAACAGGTAACTTTACCGGATTCCTGATCTTTTAATGATCTACATGTTTAGGTCATCAATTGGATTAAGAAGGAAATCAAGTGGATTAAGTCAAGAAAGCAGCTAAGGTAAGTTAGCATTAAGATTATTTGGCCCTTAAGTGGGACTACATTGCAAAGATTAGGATGATTGTTTGATGTGTGCTGCATGTTTGTTGCATGACATGTTTGGTGATGAATGTTTATTTTCATGTAATGTGAAGTGATGTTTTCATGTTCATATGGTCATGCATCATAGTTTTACAAAATGTCAACGAACTATTTTCATGCATGTTTTACAACGTAGTTGGAGGTAGCGAGATATAATTGGTGGTATGGGACGCTAATTATGTTTCGTCTCCGATGAATTAAGAACTTGAATATCAGAACAGTAAAGTAAAGTAAATGGTTATTACAGGCCTGAGCACTCCAAGTAGTAAGTAAGTGGGCCCAGGCCCCAGATCAGTAGAAGTTGAAGTAGGTGGAGGGAGTGTTCTTGAGATCCTGTAATATTTCCAAAGATAAAGAAGATATGAAACCTAAGAAACGTGAATGAAATGTGCATTGTTTTAACAACATGGCATACTCATGCATTGCATTTTATAGTTATGCTATTTACTGAGCTTTAGGCTCATAGTTTAGGCTTTGCAATGTAGGGAATATAATGGAGGAAAGTGAGCAAATGACTGAGCAAGAAGTTAGAACAGAGGGGTGTCCAAATGATACCGTTTATTGAGCAATGACCGACGGGGAGTGATGTATGACACACACAAGTTATTTTGTAAAAATGTTTTGAATGTTTTGAGATGTAATTAAGATGTATACCCTTATTTTCGTGTGATGGATTTTAAAGTATTTTAGAGTGAATGTATTTTGAACTATAGTCTTCCGCTGTAAGTTTACGTTATTGAATGATTATGTATTTTTGATAAAGGTGGAATTCAAATGTATGTTTTTATCATTGACAGTTTCCTCGTAAACCATTTTACAAAGTAAAAAATAGTTTTCAGAAATTAAAAGTAACGAGTTTTCCACCAAAGTAATGTAAGTAAGTAAGTAAGAACAGTAACGGACCGGTCCTCGGGCTACCCGCGAGTAAGCGAAGTAAAGTAAAGTAAAGTAAGTAAGCTAGTAGAGTAAGGCAGAAAGCGGCGGCACGGGAATCGGGTCGTTACACCTTTAGTCCATAATCGCTTCCTAATCCCCAAGCCCAAAGATCTCATCTCCCCTAAACCCTAAGCCCAAAGCTTTAAACCCTAAGCCCAAAGTCAGAATCCTAGTGCCTTATGCACAAGGCCACAACTTAATCTCAAAGCCCAAATCCCTAAACCCTAATATGTTAGCCCTAAGCCCAAATTTATAAACACCAAGCCATAAGCCCATGGCCCTAAACACTAAGCCCATGGCCCTAAGCCCTAAGACTAAAGTACTAGGCCACATGCACTAAGCCCAAAGCCCTAGGCCCAAATCACTTGGCCCTAAGTTCAATGCTCTAAGCTCAAAGATCAAAGACAGAAGCCCTCTACACTAAGCATTAAGACCTAAGGACCTAGCCTTCTTCATAAAGTCAACCGCCCTAAGCTGTTAGCAAAGCCCTTAGTCCTAAACCCTAAGTCCAATGCCTTAATCCCTAAGGCCAAAGCAATACGCCCTAAGCCATATGCCTTAATCCCTAAGGCCAAAGCCCTATGCTCTAAGCCCTAAGCCAGCTCGGAGCCTAAAGCCCTAAGCTCAAACCAAAAAACCCTAAGCCTTGCCTTAAGCACTAAGTCCTGAGAGCCTTAATTCAAAATCCCTAAGCCCTACGGACAAAGATATATGTTCTAAGCCCTTAGCCTAACACCTTAAGGTAGAAGCCTTAAAAAAGTTAACTATAAGCCTGAGCCAAATCAAGAAGCTCTATGCCAAAAGCTCAATGTCGCATCACCTAAGCCCAAATCAAGAAGCGCTATGCTAAAAGCCCTAAGCTCAAAGCCCTAAACTCAAATCTCAAAGCCCTAATCCATAAGCTTAAAGTTCAAAGCCCTAAGATGAAGTTAAAAGACCTAAGCCCTAAGCCAAAAGCCCTAAACCTATGCCCTATGGTCTAAGCCCTAAGACCTAAGCTTTAAGTTTTAAGCCCTAAGCCTAATTGTTGAGCCTTAAGGCCAAAGCTCTATAGTCTTAACCTAAAGGCCAAAGCCAAAAGAAAAAGTTCAAAGCTTGAAGCTCAAAGTTCATAGTCTTAAGCCATCGTCTTCAAGCCAAAAGCCCTAAGCCCTAAGCTCTTACCCTAAAGCCCTAAGATTAAAGCTTTAAGCCATAAGACCTAAGCCATAATCCCTAACTCTTAAACCTTAAGCCTTATCCTTAAGCCCCAAGCCTAGATCTTTAAACCCTAAGCGCAAATCCCTAAGCCCTAAACCTTAAGCCCAAAACCTAAAGTCCTAAGCCTAGAGTTCCATGCTTGAAGTAAAAAGCCCAAACTTCAAAACCGTAAACCCAAAGCTCAAAACCCTAAGTCCTAGGTCAAAACTGTAAACCCAAAGCTCAAAACCCTAACCACAAAGCAAGTAATCATAAGCCTGAAGCCATATGTCCCAAGTCCTGAGCCGTGAGCCCTAAAGCCTAAGCAATAAGCTTAAAGCCCTAAGCATTATGCCTAAGCTCTAACTTCAAAGCCATAAGCCTTAAGACCATAGTAACAAAGGCCAAAGCCCTTAGCCGTAAGTCCTAAGTCGTAATCTATAAGCACTAAGCCCTAAGCCAAAAGTTCAAAGTTCTAAGACTAGCGTTCAAAGCCATAGGCTCTATCTATAAGCCCTATGAACTGAGCCCAAAGCCCTTAGCCCTAAGCTTTGAGCCCAAAGCTCATTTGAAATTGAAATGGAAGGATAGGTTAATTCATTTGTTCTCGGATTAAGGACAAATGAATCATTTTTGGTGAAGTTTTCCGATTTTATGGAGGTCAGAATGTGATCGGGAAGGAGGAATATATGGCTGATTTTTGGAGAGTTTGATGGAGGATAATGGAGGATTCTCTCCTTAAAAAATGAAGGTTCAAAATAGGATCAGGGAGGAGATATGAATAGAAGTTGGTCAACTCTCTCTATCGACTATCAAATTTAGAGAACTTAGATGAATGCATTTTATCGAGGATAGGATCACAAAATGTAGTGAAGAGCTAAATGCTTTCTTTCTTGGAAGGATAATGGAAAGCAGCAAGAAAAACTCAACTTACTAGCTTGAAAGTAAGCTGAATTGAAGGTTCTTCTCAGACGGTCGGATATGACTCACCAAAATTTGATCGGAAGCAAGCTTAGGAAATGAATTCCAGAGAAATGCCAATGCACTCTCATTTCCAATATCACAAACCTGATTACAACTATCCTCAAGTGAAGCATTTATAGACTCTAAGTAAGCTGAAATTATGGCCACATTTGGTTGAATGAATTAACCCAAGCTGAGTGACTACATTCATCTTGAAAATAAAAAAAGAGGGAAACTAATTCTAGAAACTTCTTAGCAGCTAACTAACATTACATGGAGGAAAATAAACTTCCTCAACGTGAGGGAGAGAGTTGGCTGCTAATCAAAAAGTAAAAACCCATAAAAACCATAAAACCCATAAGAAACCCATAAAAGCCAAGTCATACCCGTGTCATTCCCATGTGAACAAAATTAAGCATAAAATGAGCTGATACTAAAATTTTTTTATAAATGAACAACGCTTCATGGGCCATGTAATGCTAGAAACATGGTGTGCCAAATGCTATATTCTCGGGTGCACTATCTTTTCGGGTACACTTCACTTCTTATCCTTGATCATCAATGAAATAAGATGCTTGAGTTGCTCTTGATCATTAGAAGATGGCTCCATAAATAATATTATCGTAGATATGATCCATGCAAAATGAACAAACAAATTAGGAAATCTTTTTTCTCGGCTTTGGGTGATGGCACCTTGAGGAAGGGGAACCCGAGGCATGTCAAAAGCGCAAGCCCTAACCTTTGAGCCCTAAGCCCTTAGCCTAATCACTATGGCTTAAGCCCAAAGCTCTAAGCCCAAAGTTCTAATCCCTAAGCCCAAAGCCCAAACCTAAAAGCATAAGATCAAAATTCAAAATCCGAAGCCCTTTACTTGAAGTTGTAAGTTTAAAGTCCTAACCCCTAATCCTAAGCCTAAGCCTAAAGCCTTAATCTCTAAGCCATAATCATTAGGGCTAATCCCTAATCCCCAAGCCTAAAGACCTAATCTCAATTCCCTAAACCCAAAGCCCAGAGCTCTAAACCCTAAGCCCAAAGTTTTAAACCTAGACCATAATCCACAAGGCCAAAGACATAATCTCAAAGCTCAAATCCTTAAACCCTAATCCCTTAGCCTTAAGCCTAAAATTTTAAGCACTAAACTTTATGCCCTAAACCCTAAGCTAATGCCCTAAGACTAAAGCACTAGGCCACGGTGATGAGGACATCACGAAGAGCAAAGGAAAAGAATTAAATGTAACCGGAGCAAGCATGGATGGAAAGATGACAGAAGATCGAGCAAAGAAGTTCGGTGAAAAACTAAACATATATATCCAAGAACTTCTCAATTGTAACGGCGTTATTATTCCCGACAATATCAAAGTTAAATTCATGACATGCATTCAAGTGCACATGGGACAAGATGACATTATTATAGATTAGACTATTATGTACTTATCTTATGTATTATAATAGATTATTTATAATCTATGTTACATGTCATATATAAAGTAGGTGAAAAGTAGTAGAAAAGTTGGTAAGAAAGTGGGTGAGAAAGTGGTTGATGTTGGAAGAAGAGAAATTAGGTAAGAAATGAGTCCTATAAATATGTACTAGATTTATCATTTCAGAGGAGCTTGATTTTTGTGAATTATATTGTGAGAGACTTCTCATTTTCAACGTGTTGTTCGGTCTTTCATTGCAAGTCCAACAACGTCGTTTCTGACTTATCAAACAGAATCCCTTCGTTTGTGGCATCTTTCCTATCCAAGGTTCCTAGTCGCGTTATTATTTCGGGTTTTAAGCTCTTTCTAAGCTAAGGTTCAAACGTCCGTTGACTTCGGGTCAAGGTTCCATTTCTATCTTTACTTTCTTTTATATTCCGCATTCGATCACCGATCAATCTATATCAGTTAAGATCATATCATTTGGTATCAGAGCCGCTTGGCTATCTTGTTTAAAAAAAAGTGTCTTCTTATTGGATTTAAACTGAATCTACCTTCAAGTATTTGGGAAGCAAAAAAAAAATCCTCTTATTGGGTATAAACCAGAGCCATCTTCTAGTATTCGATTAGAAAAAAAAAAAATCGAGAAGCTTGTTATTTGCATTACATCTGAAACCACAACATTTATTTATCATTTGATCCTAGCTTATTTTTTTTTTCTACTATCTTTGTCGTGTCTTATTGGTTAATCTGTGTTCATCTTTGTTCAATTCAATTATCGATATGTAACGTCCTTCCTAGCTAGAAATATGTTCTTCATTTTTTTTTACTTGCAGCGGAAGATATTTTCTTGTAAAAATCATTTAAGGCATACATGAAAACTAAAGTTACTTTAAACATATTTACAACATGTTACGTTTCTTAAACTATTTACAAGTTATATGTACAAAGTTAAAAACTTCTTCTCCTAACCATTATTTATGATTCTTCAAAATCCTTGCCCACAGATAAATATCCTCTCAAACAACATTGACCACCTCTATGAACAAAGCGATTCATCTCATACACCTCTTAGTGTACGTCTTCCTCACCTACATCGTAAAACTTATCTATGAGCATAAGGCTCAGCAAGTAGTATAAATATGCATGAACATTTACATGATATGCATAAGTAAAACTTTTCTTTTCGTTTTATTCTGGGTCTTTCATTCCGTTAATTTCTATCATTCCTTATCATTGGGGCTTCTTAGCAAAGAACGAGAGACCACAAACTTGAGTCCACCTAAGGGGACAACCAACTCGATTCCAAGGGTTGAGAGACCACAAACTTGAGTCCACCTAAGGGGGACAGCCAACTCAAACCCCTTCCCAATGATATTTACGTAACTTTCTCTTTCTTTATTTTATCTTTTCTTTCGTTGTGTTTCAAGCTCAACCCGAAACAACCATTTCATATTATGTTTCATACGAAATCTCATGCATGTAAATAGTTCGTAACTTTGTAGAAAACATGATGCATGAGATGTTCGTGGTATGAACGTGTCAAGCAATTAAGTAATATTCATAACATTAAACACAACAATCCATCATATCATAAACCAAATTATGCTTTTGTACATCATTTTATACGTGCATCTCATCTCAACATGTAAAGCATAAAACAACAGCAAAGTCCTATTATTCTATGATGTAGACCCAATTAAAGGCAAAACACACACAATACTACTTACCTTATCTATCCTTGGCTAGTCTTTCTAGTAGTAGGTACTCTTGTTGACACGCTCTAGAGGTGCGGAGGTGCTAGAAATAAGAGTGAAGATTGCAATCTGCCCGGAAGGACAGGGAGTAAGGCAGAACAGGGGAGTGCAACGCTTATTTCTCCAAACGCATACAGGTTTAGGTTATAAAACTCAGCCAACTTAAACTTAAGGGCGTGGACTAAGTTTTGACCAGATTTGCAGCTTACAAGCACGTGCGGAACATTAAAATACAAGAAGACACTTTCAGATGCACAAGCAGACAAACAGGAAGAAAAAACAGTGTAGGGGTGATGGGGAACTTCTACACAACTTCCAATGCAGGGACTCTGGGGTCGTGAAAATAAGCAGACAACAACTTCAATCAAAGGGGAAGACAATGCAAGTTGTTTTATAGAAAACACACAGGTAGGCTAAGAGTTATGCTGAATAGAAAATTAATGGCCAGAATTGCCCAATTTTAGGAACTCGGGTAGGAAACAGTGGGAAAACACAAGCATAACTTTTAAAGGGAGGTGGCTATGGCTAAACGGAATGAACCATTGATTGAGGCCATGAAAGTGGGACTCACTGCTAGAAATTTGGGGGCTTTGCTCACAGGAAACAAAAAATGGCACGGAATGGACGGTTGGGAGTTCAAAGTCCACTCGGGAAAGTTCAAAAACAGCAAACAACTCGACTAGCAGAAACAAATGTAAAAGCAAGTGGAAGATAGGCTATGGGGGTTCCAAACTCGCCTTTGATCCTAACAAGTGAGGAAGGGAGGTTGAAATATGGTTTAATGACCCTAGCAAGATCATCAACACCAAGAAAAGAGAAGGTTGAGGATATTACTCACCAAAACCTTGAATTGCCGTGAGAAAGGAATGGAGATTGAGAGCACATGGCTTCTGCAAATTTCTTCTATTCTTTTCTATCTGAAAATGCTGAGAAAGGAAGGGTAAAAAACCTCCTTCCCACGAGCTACAAAAGGCACATGATTATCACCTATAGTCCTAAGTGCTAAACCAACATCAAGGTATGGTAAATGGGGCCCACCCTTGACTTTCATCACTATCAAGAGTGATGGTCACTAAGGGAAGGTAAAACCCATCCCCTAAGGCTTCCTAAGACCTTTCTACTTGCAGCCACGTTTACTAACTTACAACAAAAGAGAGACAAACATACTTGCATGGTTTTCACGCAAACCATGCAAGGAAGAGTACAACCGGTTTTCAAAAACCAAAATAAATAAAAACCGACAATCTTCCTTTTTGGGCCAATGCTTCTCTTCATCTTTTCACGTGTAAGGCCGCTCCTTAGAGGCTCCAAATTGGACTCCATCCTTCAGCTCTTCATTGGACTCCATTAGGCCGTGGCTATTGGTTGCATGATGGAAGGTGTGTGGGCTGTTCTCGGATAGCCACCCCTTCTGGATGCCTCTGTAATGGCGATGGTTGACCGGGAAATCTTTCTCCACAATTAATGCTCTGCAGCTTGATGGAAACCTTGAGATGCTGGCTACATTTCGTATGAAGAACGTTTGGCCAAATAATGTGTGAAACGTTGTTTAAACAGCTGCCCAAGGCTCAGAGGTCAGATTGTACCGAAGCCCAAAATGTCAACATCTTCATCTTGGATGGTTGGGCCATGGAATGCATCAATCACACTAGTAATCTCGGCCACTTCATCCCAAAAAAACCTACAAAATGAACAAACATATTAGGAAACCAATTTGGTTGGCCTTGGGTTAGAAAACCCGTGGCCAAGCCCAAGGTGGCGTTATCGCAAGGTAGGCTCTTGTTAAGGGCTTCTTGTTGCTCATCATGAACACACTCTGGAGTGCTCACTCCCGCTGGTTCCTCTTTGGCTAAGGCATCCTGAGGCATGTCACTTGTGAATCACTTTCATCTCAATAACCTAATAACATTCACAATTTTCGGAATCAATGTCTTGTTTTGTGATAACTTCAAAATATCATAACTTTTTATATACACCATGAAATGCTATGATTCCAAAGCTTATATGTCAGTCAAAGTGTCTACCTTAATGTGCTAAAACATCTAGGGCATGAGATTAGTTCATCATTGGCTTCAGATACGAAATCTTAATTTGTACAAAATTGATACTTTTATGGCAACTTTGATAAAATATACACAGCTTCTACCAATTCTAGATTTCCATCATTCATAAAAATATATATGATATTCCAACATGATTGGTTAGCCAGTAAACAGAACCATGGATCAAAACTTTTAATTTTCGTGTATCACTCATAACAAACTTGCAAAGTCATTGATAATCCTATAGTTCTCACTTATCTTTAATGTAATCATGTGAATAATCTTAATAACTCTAAACCACGTAAAAATAAGGTCATACCTCTTGATTTTTAGCTCAATAGATTGCTCTTGATGAGAGGAACACTTCTCCTAAGAGGATTGGAGGCCAATTTCAGCTTCTCCCCTTTCAACTTTCACTTTCTTTATCTAAACTCTTTTCTGTCAAATCCTCCCTCTCTTTCACCCTTTCTCTCTCTTCAGCACGAAAATGGCTGATCATCAGCCATCCTCCAATATTTCTAGATGGTTCATGGGGTGAAATTACTATTTTGCCAAATTTATCTATTTACTTTTACCATTTTACCATAACCTGCTCTATTATTTGCTAAAATACCTTCATTATCATTATTTAAATAATGTTTAGCTAACTAATTAATTCACACTAGTTCTAAGCTAATCCTCAGGGTTAACTTAATTAATCATGATTAGTAAACCTTAATAATTCCATAATTTTTACTAATTATGTCTTAATCATGATTTGGTATTAATCCTATAGTGACATGTGTCATACTCCAATTCGCTTTCTTTTCTTACTCATGATTCTGTATGTATGACTTCAAACAAATTTCTAGTTGAAGCATTAGATAGCGTAAAAACACTTAGTTTTGTACACTGATATTACACGATATCCTTCACCATTTTTTTTCTTGGACCACTAGCATGTGGTCCCATCTCCACCATAAGGAATCCAAGTTGGCGCCCTAAAATGGCCTCAAATAGCCATGAACAAAATATAAAGTTTTGTGCAAAAATTAAACCCTAAATAGCGTAATTGGATAAAAAAGCGTAAAATATATTATGAGCTTGTTTTCCCTAATTGTGAAATTGAGAAATTAATGAGGGACAACTCATTTGGAATTATGCATGATGATTTTAGAAGCTTTTTAAATTTGGATACATTTTGTCTACATGAACTGTGGTCATTGGATAAAAAAGCTTTGTGTGATGAGATACTAAATACTCGTGATTTTGGAGTTGGTACAACGGCCTTTGAAAATTCTTTGCTTCATTGGACTAAGATTATGAGTGATCATGTGATTGAGAACGAGGAGAAGTATATAAGTGCATGGTTCTTTTTCTATTTTAAGATGGAAAAATTTTCAACCAACCTTATGTTTTGGATGTTATCTTTATCTTGGGATAAACATTTAGTTTGGGAAGATTCATCAAAGTTATTCTTAAAATTGAAATTCATTGATGGCAAGTGTATGATGGTTATTAGACCTCTGGCCAAGAAGGTTCTACCTATTATCAACTTTAATGATAGAGACTTTGTGTTGTTTGGTATCCATGGTTTCTTGTTAATAATATTTTTGAAGGTATTGTGCCTTATGACAAGCACATTGGTTATGAGGATAGATTTTTTATTGATGACCCACGGCATGCCTCGTGTATTTTGAATGAATTTTTCATGTTGGTAGTTGGATTTAATTGGATTGAAGAACCACATGGACGACTTTGGGTTATAAACTTTTTTTGGTGGTTAAATGGTTTACAACTTTCCATCATTCTAAAGTGTGGTGATCATGTAAAGTCTTGGAGCCCTAAAGAGCACACCGTGGCTATTGGATCTCTTAGAAGGTTTTGGATTTGAGGACAAATCCTTATCAACCCCGAGAGGATGACATGATATGGATGGCCCTAAAATTATCTTGCCATAAATGTTTATCTAACATTTTTGCTAATTTTGTAGCTCTTTATTTCATTGAAGAATTCAACCTTTGTCGGCTCCAAGCCTTCACCAATTTGGAGTCAAACCTTGGCTCGAGAGCCATTTGAAGGAAATGAGAAATTAGAGGACAACCAAGGTGGATATGGAGCAGCCCAATCCTTCCCTTTTGAAGTCAAGCCATGACCCAAGTGGCCCTTGAAGGAGGGAGAATGTTCCCTTGGAAAAATTAAATGTAACACTTATATTTAGGGTTTCATTTTTGCACAAAACTTTATATTTTGTTCATGGCCATTTGAGGCCATTTTAGGGCGCCAGCTTGGATTCCTTTTGGTGGAGATGGGACCACATGCTAGTGGTCCAAGCAACAAAGCATGGGGACCACATTTGGATTCGGCACAGTTGGACCTCCGATGCTTTCTCAGCGTCTTGGACAGCCGTCCTCAACTCCGCTAAAACCAACGTCTTCATAAGAAATGTAGACAACTTCCGAAGCTTTCCAGAGAGTGGTCAAACGTTCAAATTGGACACCGTTTGCTTCATCAAAGGAGGCAATCACAGAGAGCCCATTTCCAAGAAAAGCCTTACCCGGGAAGAACACTTTCCTCTTTTGAAGTCCACAAGCCTCAAGACATTGGTCCAAGCTCAATTCCAAGGGATAAGGACGTCTGAATCTCAGCCTTTTGAATGTGTTTGTTTCAGCTTTACCAACTTACTTTTAGGGTTAGGGTTTGCAAAATGGGTTTCCATGGGTGTGGTGTGGGTTTTATCTTTTGCATGTGTTTTGTATGGGTATTGCATGGGTTTGGAGTGGGTTTCCTTTTTGGCCAAGAGGGGCTCTCGGTTGACAGCCAAGGGAGTGAGCCAACCTCGGGGACCACCTCCCTTTTTGGTTCCCCTTTTCTGGTAATGTTTGGGTGGTCCTTTCCCCCTTTCTCTTTTGTGCCACACCTAATCGGGTAAGTCAAGTGTATGCCATCCGATTAGAACTCTCTTCTCTCATGTGTTGGGGATTAAAACAACCCTTCACCGAGGCTGAGAGTTAGTTGAATTTGAATACAAAAAATGCTTGGCATTTTCTCTCCTTGGCTGTGGATTTTCCGGCAACCAAGACTCGGCTCTCCGGTGAGTAATATCCGGCGACTTCCGAGAGGTTCTCCTAGGTTTTGGCTTCCCTTCCGAGCTAGGGAAAGCTAGGCCTTGCTACACGACTTCAACCACATCCCCGTGGTCCTAGGGTAAGCGTGTAATTCCCATAGCTCATCTCCACCCCTCCGGTAACTCACATTTTCCAGCCATCCCCATTTCTTCTCTGATAACCACCTTTTTGGCACCCGATAATCCCCTCTGCATATCTTTGGTATCCCTGAAGCTTTCACCCTAAGTTTTGGAGGTAAATTTCTTCCCTAATCCAAAAATATTCCCTCCCAATTTCGGTTGCAAACTCTGTATGCAACCCGAGAACCTCTTGTTTCAATATCACCCATTTTTCGGTCCATTTCTTTCCCTTTCTTTTCACCCGAGTCCCTTTCTCTCCTTTTCCTATCCTTGAAGCTTGTCAGGTCACATATCTAGTCAATGCCCTAACAAGAGGGTTATGGCAATACGAGATACTGGAGAAATCGAGACAGATGGTGATTCTGAAGTTGATAGCATTGACGAATTTGAAGAGGAATATGCTGTAGAAGGAGAGTTACTAGTTACACGGAGAGCTTTAAATGCTCAACCAAAAATAGTTGATGATAGATTACAACGAGAGAACCTATTTCATACTAGATGCCATGTTCAAAATAAGGTATGTAGTATGATAATTGATTGAGGAAGTTGTACTAATGTTGCAAGTACTATTTTGGTGGACAAATTAGGCTTATCCACAATGAAGCATCCACGACCGTATAAGTTGCAATGGTTCAACCAAAGTGGAGAAGTTAAAGTCAACAAACAAGTGTTTATCACTTTTTGTATAGGCAAGTACGAGGATGAAGTATTATGTGACGTGGTACCTATGGAAGTTGGCCACATTCTACTTGGGCGTCCTTGGCAATATGATCGACGAGTGATGCATGACGGGTACACAAATAAGTACTCATTTATATTCAACAAGAGGCCAATTAACCTTGTTCATATGTTGCCAAGGGAAGTATATGAAGATCAACTCAGACTTCAACAAAGTTATCAACAAAAGAAATCAAGCGAAAAAGAACAAAAGAGAGAAGAAGAGAGTGAAAAAAATGAGATTGAGAGAGAAGAAGAAGAGAAGAAAGAAAGAGAGCAAAAGAAGAAAAAAGATAAAGAAAAGAAAGAAGAAAAAACAAGAGAGATTGAAAAAAGAAATTTCTTTATAAAAGGGAGTAAAGTGAGTAGAGCGCACTCCGAGGGACAGTTCATGATACTCTTATTGCACAAATACACTACGATGTTTACTAACACTTCTAATCATGTTGTACCTAGTGTTGTCCAATCTCTTTTGCAGGATTTTCCAGACATCGTAATAGAAGAAATACCGAAAGAAATACCACTGATTCGTGGCATCAAACATCAAATCGACTTGGTACAAGGAGCTACGTTGCCCAACCGACCTGCTTATTGTAGTAGCCCCGAAGAGACGAAAGAGCTACAACGATAAGTAGACGAACTTTTAGCTAAATGCTACATTAGGGAGAGCCTCAGCCCTTGTGCAGTGCCTGTTATGCTAGTCCCAAAGAAAGGAGGAGAATCAAGGATGTGCGTTGATAGTAGAGCTATCAATAATATCACAGTAAAATATCATTTCCCTATTCCTCGTTTAGATGTTATGCTAGATGAATTGCATGGTGCATGCTTATTTTCAAAAAATGACTTGAAAAGTGGTTATCACCAAATTCGAATGACAGAAGGCGATGAGTGGAAAATTGCATTCAAAACAAAGCATGGATTATACGAGTGGTTAGTTATGCCATTTGGCTTGGCAAACGCTCCTAGTACTTTCATGAGGTTGATGACTCATGTCTTACGTCCATTCACAGGTAAATTTGTTGTAGTATATTTTGATGATATATTAATTTACAGCAAGAGTATAAATGATCATATCTTACACTTGAAAGAAGTATGTTTAGTCACGAGGAAAGAAAAATTATATGCTAACAAGAACAAGTGCACTTTTTGCACAGATCATGTGGTGTTTTTGGGTTTTGTTGTTAGTCACCAAGGAGTACTGGTTGATCAAGAGAAAGTTTTGGCGATTCAAGAGTGGCCGACGCCAACAAATGCCAACCAAGTACGTAGCTTTCATGGACTTGCGAGTTTTTACCGTCGTTTTGTTAAAGATTTCAGCATCATTGTTGCACCACTCACCGAGGTGATAAAAAAGAATGTGGTGTTTAAGTGGACAAAAGTGCAGGAAGAGCATTCCAAAAGATTAAGGAGAGGCTAACAAATCCACCGTTATTGGCTTTACCTAATTTTGAGAAACCGTTTGAAGTTGAGCTGTTCTAATGCAAGATCACCGTCCAATTGCATATTTCAGTGAGAAGTTGGGAGGAGCGACGCTCAACTATCCCACATACGACAAGGAACTCTACGCATTGGTTAGAGCATTGGAAACATGGCAACATTACTTATTGGCACGAGAGTTCATCATTCGCACAGATCACGAGTCCCTCAAGTTTCTTAAAAACCAACACAAGCTCAACAAACGACATTCCAGATGGATGGAATTTATAGAGCCGTTTCCCTATGTCATCCATTACAAAAATGGTAAGGAGAATGTGGTCGCTGATGCCCTTTCTCATAGGTATGTTCTTATCTCCTCCTTAGGAGCTAAACTAATTGGATTTGAGTTTATAAAAGATGCATACCCTGATGATAATGATTTTGGAGAACTATATAGGGTTTGTGAAAAAACTAATTCTGGGGAATACTACAAGCATGATGGTTTTCTTTTCAAGAAAGATAAATTATGTGTTCCTAATTGTTCGATTAGAGAACTTTTAGTGAGGGAAGCACACGGAGGAGGTCTTATGGGGCATTTTGGGATAGCAAAGACCTTAGGTGTCATCCAATAGCACTTTTAGTGCCACGTATAAAAAGGGATGTCGAAAGGATTTGTAACAAATGTGTTACGTGTAAACAAGCGAAGTCTAGAATCCAACCCAATGGCTTGTACATGCCGCTACCCATCCCTAATGCTCCCTGGATAGATATTTCAATGGATTTTGTACTAGGTTTGCCTCGAAGTAAGAGAGGTAATGATTCAATTTTTGTTGTGGTGGATAGATTTTCTAAAATGACAAATTTTATTCCGTGCCACAAATCTGATGATGCGACCCATGTTGCTGATTTGTTTTTTCGAGAAATTTTTAGGATGCATGAGATTCCTAAAACCATCGTATCTGATAGAGTTGCAAAATTTTTGAGTTATTTCTGGAAAATATTATGGGGTAAATTAGGCACCAAACTTCTATTCTCCACCACTTGTCACCCACAAACTGATGGACAAACAGAAGTTGTCAATAGGACCTTATCGACATTACTACGATCTATCATAACGACAAACATTAAGAGTTGGGAAGAGTGTTTACCACATGCTGAATTTGCTTATAATCGCTCAGTTCATTCATCTACTAAGTTTTCACCTTTTGAAATTGTATATGGTTTTAATCCACTGGAAGGCAGAACTTGTTAAAAAGCTTCATGAGACTGTAAGGCACAATATTGAGAAACGAACTGAACAATACGTGAAACACGCCAACAAGGGACGACGAAGTGTCACTTTTGAACCAGGAGATTGGGTGTGGCTACATTTTCGCAAGGAACGATTTCCAACCAAAAGAAAATCTAAACTACTACCACGTGGAGATGGTCCTTTTCAAATTGTCGAGCGTATTAATGATAATGCTTACCGTTTAGATCTTCCAGGTGAGTATAATGTTAGCGCCACATTTAATGTTTCTGACTTATCTCCTTTTGATGCAGAAGATTTTAAGACAAATCTTTTTAAAGAAGGAGGGAATGATGAGGACATCACGAAGAGCAAAGGAAAAAATTAAATGTAACCGGAGCAAGCATGGACGAAAAGATGACAGAAGATCAAGCAAAGAAGTTCGGTGAAAAAGTAAACATATATATCCAAGAACTTCTCAATTGTGACGGCGTTATTGTTCCTAGCAATGTCAAAGTTAAATGCATGACATGCATTCAAGTGCACATGGGACAAGATGACATTATTATAGATTAGACTATTATGTACTTATCTTATGTATTATAATAGATTATTTTATAACCTATGTTGCATGTCATATAAAAAGTAGGTGAAAAGTAGGTAGAAAAGTTGGTAAGAAAGTGGGTGAGAAGGTGGTTGATGTTGGAAGAAGAGAAATTATGTGAGAAATGAGTCCTATAAATATGTACTAGATTTATCATTTCAGAGGAACTTGAGTTTTATGAATCATATTGTGAGAGACTTCTCCTTTTCAACTTGTTGTTCGGTCTTTCATTGCAAGTCCAGCAACGTCGTTTCTGACTTATCAAACGGAATCCCTTCGTTTGTGGTGTCTTTCCTATCCAAGGTTCCTAGTCGCGTTATTATTTCGGGTCTTAAGCTCTTTCTAAGCTAAGGTTCAAACGTCCGTCGACTTTGGGTCAAGGTTCCATTTTTATCTTTACTTTCTTTTATATTCCGCATTTGATCACTGGTCAATCTATATCAGTTAAGATCATATCACACAGGCACTAAGCCTAAAGTCCTAAGCCCTTAGTCAAAGCCTTAGGCCCAAATACCTAAGCCCTAAGTTCAAAGCCCAAACCTCAAAGTTCAAAGTACTAAGTCATCTACTTAAAGCCCTAAGACCTAAGCCGTTAGCCCTAATCTCTATGGCCAAAGCCCTACGCCTTAATCCCTACAACCAAAGTCGTACGCCTTGAGCCGTAAGCCTTGAGCTAAAAGACTAAAGATGATGCGGATCAAGTGGTGATACAATACCAATTGCAAGGAATTAGAGGCCCAATGACAAGGTCAAGAACCAAGAAAATGCATAAAGCGCTATGGAGTTTAGTGGAGGAAATTGAAATGAAATAATATATTCAACATTAAAAGGAAATGCTTATTATGTTAAGTGTTGATGAAGATATTGAATCATGCAAGGTGGTCAAGGACACCAGCCCAAGAGCCCAAGCCAAATACAAGATATTAAAGGGACAAAGAAAATAGGAAAGTACATGCAACTTTCCTTAAATAAAACTTTTACTTGACCAGCAAGAATATACTGGCACATTCGACAACCTTCCGAAACTTATTTAAAAAAGTTTTTTTACAAAAGTTGTAGTTGCGTTCATAAAAATCGGACGTAACAGAAGTGCCCTACAACAATTCTGAAAATTCTTTCTTTTATTCTATTATTTAGTTAAGTTTCTTAGTTATTTTCTATTTCCTAATTTACTTATTGTTAGTTTAGAAATTGTGTAGCCTATTTAAAGACATCCAAGCTATTGTAATACGACACAACTTTTATGATTAATTCACCTTGAGTGGCTTGGAGAGAATTTTATCTTTGGTTCTTTGTGAAGAACTCGATCTTCATCAAGTTAATTATTGATAGATCAACTTCGATAGCTTTGGTTCTTACCGACAAGTTTGGTCTGGGTCAAGCTCCTTATTTGATAAATTAGGTTCTCTCGGCAAGGTTCGATTGGGTTCCTCGTACTTGATTCAAAGGTGATCCATGTATCTTTTTCCTCATTGTTGAAGGGTCTCAGGTTTAATATACATGTGGTTCTCATAATTTGGTATCAGTGTTTTGGCTCATTTATTCAAGTTTCTATCTTTAGTTAATCTTTATTATTATTTGTTATTTTCTTATTTCCTATCTTTCTATCTTTCTATATAAAAAAAAGCAAAGAAAAAATTTGTATAAAAGAACGTGAAAAAAAAATAATTGTGCAAAAAAAGAGAAAAGCACAGCAAAAAAAGTGAAAAAATAGGAACGATTTTTGCTTTTTTTTTGTTGCTACTATTATGAAACAAATTTTTTTACTTCAAACAGTGCTTACTATCTTTTGTCATCAATATTTATTTCAAAGTGACTTCTTCCAATTTTGGTTACTTCAAAGTTACTCATTGATTTTCTTGCTCTTACATCATTAGAGCACTACTTAATTATTATCATTCATCATTATACGTACATTTTTCCTTGGATCCCATTATTTCTTTCAAAATAGTTTGACTTTGAGAATCTTGGAAGTTTGAAATTTTGGCTTAAAAGTTTGATCTTGATTGTTTTTACTTGCTGAATATTTCTCCTGAATTGGGTTCTTACATAAAGAACTAAAAGAGGAAATTGAGAGGAAAAAGCCAAGAGTGTGACACTATTTTATAAAAGCCATTAATTGAGAGAAATACGAGTGCGAGTGTGTAACACCCTGTAGCGTACCGTTTCATAAACTTTGCTTTTAATAAAAAGATGATAAAATTTTTGGTTTACGATCATCCATTTGTAAAACGTAGCAGCGGAAGACTTTGAAACACATTTATAATTTAAATCTCTTTTGGAGGAATACATGATTGCATGATCGTTCTAAAATACATTAAAATAAAAATCCTCCCGTTCGTTGCTTGGACAACATCGTTCTAATAGCCACGTAGCCACGGTCATGGGAGCACTTCGTCAACTGAACGTTAACATCACCTAAACCAAAAAGTTCATTTATGAGCCTAGTGCTCAGTAAGTAAAGCATGAAATATATGAATTTGTAAAACATTTTCTATTCTTTTCATTTGGGGTATTTCTTTACTTTAATTTCCATGCATCCTTATAATTGGGGCTTCCTGGCAAGGAACGAGAGACAACAAACTTGAGTCCACCTAAGGGGACAGCCAACTCGATTCCAAGGGTTGAGAGACCACAAACTTGAGTCTGCCTAAGGGGAAAACAACTCAAACCCCTTCCCAATGACATTTACGTAACTTTCTCTTTCTTTCTTTCTTTTATCTTCGTCTTTCGTTGGTTATTCGAGCTCAACCCGAATGAACCATTTTCATATTTTGTTTCATATGAAATCTCATGCATGTAAATAGTTTGTAACTTTCTTGAAAACATGATGCATGAGATGCCCATGAACATGCATAATATGGATGTACCAAGCACATCATTAACATGTGTAGCATAACAATTCATCACATCATAGTAAATATCAATTCTAATAACATTTCGTAAGTTACATTAGCTTAACTACTTAACAATTGCTAGGAGCATATACTTATTCCATTTTGACATAAACCAAATCTTTGTGATAGTAACATAATTGCAACTTGCTATCCAACAACATGACATTCATAAATCAATCCAAATTACACTTCAAAACACATCTTTGAGCCAAATACCATCATTCAACATATTCTATCTAAACACTAAACAATTCATGTCATAAGAAACAAGCATAACCTAACACTTCATGGTGTAGGCCCAAAGAGGCAAAACACAAACATAGCATTACTTACCTTAAGTCTTTAGCAATTAGTAAAACACATACTCAATGCCTTTTAATCACTTCACGACCTATAAATAAAACAACTATTGATCGTAATTCGGAATATTGTTCACAGTTTTGCAGAAAATTCAAAGTATCACGACTTATTATATACAACTCCAAATGTCTTAATTTTAAAGCTCAAATATCACTCAAGGTGTCTATTTTAACTTGGTAAAAGTCCTTTGCCGTTGGATTATTCTAACATAATGTTTGAATACAAAACCTGAAACTAGACAGATTTTCCAGTTTTCAATCACTTTTGTATAACATTGACAAATATGAACTAATTCATTTTATCTTTCCTATATATTCACACCTAAGCAATTACAATATGATTAGATATCATTTTGACAGAACGATAAACCATAAATTCCAAATTTCGTGCACTTTAAATAACTAATTATTATACCATTCTTTATTACTAAGAAAAGCACAATTATTCTTTAACTAATTATACTATTAATCATGATTAATCTAAAAAACGTATGAAATTATTTTTACCACAATATTCTTAGGTCAATTGAATCCTCTTGATGAGATGAACATTTCTTATGAAGGAATTGGAGGCCAAATATCTCTCCTTTACCTCCAATTTTTACTATTTTCTCTCTAAAATCCTCTCTCCATTTTTGCTCATTTTCTCCCTTTCTCTCTCTTCAGCCAAGAAAATGGCTGATCCTCAGCCATTTCTCACATTTTTCAGATAGATTTTAGGATGAATTTACCTTTTAGTCCAACTTATCCTTTTAGGTTTACCATTTTGCCCTTATATGTCTCTTTAATTGCTAAAACACTACAATTATCACCATTTAATCATACATACTTTAATTAATTAATCTAGATTAGTACTAAGCTAATTCTTAAGATTAAAATATTTAATCATGATTAGTAAACCTTAATTACCCCTTAATCACTCACTAATTATGCTTTAATCACAATTAGTCACTAATCAAATAGGGACACGTGGCACTTTCTTATTGCTTCTCTACTTTAAATTACCAAATCATATTTGTATCTAATAATATTCTTGGACTAAGGTTTATGCAAATAATATCAATGATTAAGGAGGAAATCTAGTGAAGGTGACATATCCTTTAAGCATAAAGTGTAATTTTACTTGCTATCATTTTGATGCTAATTTCTCTAACCCTAGCTTTTTCATCTTTAACATTTATTTAAATATTTTAATTATCTTAAAAGTAAGCAATTTTCTTTTCGGGTATTACAGAGTGACATTGATTGAGTGTAAACACGTGAGGTGGTGAGTGAGGTTCGTTTATTTCTTTATTTATTCGCTAACGTTTTTTTTTATTTCTTATATTGAGAAATGAGATTGAATATGTTAGAGGCTCAAATTAGTAGCCTTGCACGAGGAAATAATAAACAAATAGAGTAAGTTCTTGAGTCCGAGAATGAGAGCAACAGTTATAAAAAACAGCGGTATCTTAGAAAAAAAAGGAGAAGATGGCAACCTAAGCAACATCAAGATGAAGATTCATTTTTTTCATAGTGAAAGTGATCCCAAATTATATTTGGAATGGGTAAGAAAGGTTGATCATATTTATGATTGTTGCAACTATACCGAGGAAAAGAAAATCAAATTGGCCTCAATGAAATTCATGGACTATGCAAGTACATGGTGGGATCAACTAGTTAGAATTCAAAGAAGGCACGACTAAAGACCCGTTTCCACGTGGGAAGAAATGAAAACATTTATATATAAGAGATATGTTCCTAGTAATTATCATCGAGAAATTAAATGTTTTTGTTGTCAAGAATTCACCCACTATGCTTCAAATTGTCCGAATAAAAGAACAATGGTAATACGTGACAATATGGATGTTGAAAGTGAGAACTCAAGTGATCGCGAGATGCCCCAGGTGGAAGATTTTAGCAATGTGGAGGTAGAGGAACCTATAAGAGGTGAACTCTTAGTCACTAGACGCGTGCGAACGTTCAAGCTAAGGACGATGGAGATGAAGTACAAAGAGAACAAATATTTTGTAACAACCCTCATTATTATTTTAAGAATTATGATTTTAAAATGAAAGTGTTTAAGATTCCCCTTTATGAATGTTGGAAAATTAGAAACATGTGAATGAGTTACGAATATGAATAATTAGAATAAGAATATTTTGTTGGGGTGTATCACACCGGGCACCGGCCCAAGTGTTTGAGTACGATTGGTGTTTGTTTAAAGTCCATTGTTTGAGGGTTGCTAGGTTTAAGTAAAAGTAATGAAGTAAGTTGGGTTAAATATACTAAAGGACTACTTTCAAGTAAGTTTCGGTCGCAACAAAAGACGAGTGGTCGACATAGCATAACTTTCGGGAATACTTTCGGTCGACACAATAGACGAGCAGTCGACATAGCATAACTTTCGGGAATTCATTATGTCGACATAAGTTGAACTTATGTCGACCTAAGTTGAAAAGTCAGCAAAATCAGCAGAATTCTGATTGGTGGACATAAAAGGAATATTGATTTTAATTGATAAAGGGCTTTAAGTGGGGCTTGGCTGTCATTTCTCCCTCCCAGCCACGATTTTCCTCCCCCTCTTTCTCCCTAGGTTTCGTGCTCTAAATCAAAGGAGGGTGAGATTGAGATAGAGAA
>QAOC01026763.1:0-14063 GCA_003255005.1 Begonia fuchsioides | reverse complement strand
ATCAGTAGAAGTTGAAGTAGGTGGAGGGGGTGTTCTTGAGATCCTGTAATATTTCCAAAGATAAAGAAGTTATGAAACCTAAGAAACGTGAATGAAATGTGCATTGTTTTAACAGCATGGCATACTCATGCATTGCATTTTATAGTTATGCTATTTACTGAGCTTTAGGCTCATAGTTTAGGCTTTGCAATGTAGGGAATATAATGGAGGAAATTGTACCAATGACTGATCATGAAGATAGAGCAGAAGAGTGTCCAAATGATACGGTTTATTGACCGACGACCGACGGGGAGTGATGCACGACACACATAGTTAGAATAAAAAGTGTTTTGAATATTTTAGATATGTAATTAAAATGTATACCCTTATTTTCGTGAATGTATTTTGAACTATAGTTTTCCGCTGTAAGTTTAAGTTATGAAATGATCATGTATTTTGATATGATAAGGGTGGAATTAGAATGTATGATTTTATCATTTACGGTTTTTCTTGTAAATTGTTTTATGAACTAAATGTAATGGTTTTTTTTTAGAAAATAAAGTAAACGAGTTTTCCACCAAAGTAATGTAAGTAAGTAAGAACAGTAACGGACCGGTCCTCGGGCTGCCCGCGAGTAAGCAAAGTAAAGTAAAGTAAAGTAAGTAAGCAAGTGAAGTAAGGCATAAAGCGGCGGCACGGGAATCGGGTCGTTACATATTTCATACTATATTTCACGTGAATAAGAAGGTATGTAGTTTGATAATTGATAATGGGAGTTGCAATAATGTTGCTAGTACTTTGTTAGTAGATAAGTTGGGATTGGAAACAAAAAAACATCTAAATCCGTACAAGCTACAATGGTTGAGCGATTGCGTTGAAGTCAAAGTTACTAAATGAGTGAAAATTGCTATGTCCATTGGAAAATATCATGATGTGGTTCGTTGTGATTTGGCTTCTATGCAAGCAACACATATTTTATTAGGAAGACCATGGCAATTTAATTGAAAAGTCAAGCATAATGGGTTCAAGAATGAATACAGCTTTGTTCAAGATGGTAAAACAATCATTCTCAAGGCACTTAAACCGTGGGAAACTAGTAAAGATCAAGAGAAAATCATAAGAGAATTCAAAATGAGAGAAAAGCCAATATGTTAAAAAAAGAGTAAAACGGAGAGCGATGAGAGAAAACAAGAGCAAGAGAGAAAACAAAAGGAGAGTGGGAAAATGAGTGGAATAGCGAGAACAAGTGAGGTGTAAAGTGTGATGTTAGCAAGGCAACAAGCACTTGTGCTCTTGTACAAGGATATTTATCTTTCTACTAACAAGCCAACCCCTTTATTTCCAAGTGTTCTTACTACTCTTTTAAGGGAATTTGAAGATGTGTTTCTCGAAGAACTTCCAACTGGGTTACCTTCTTTCAGAGGAATCAAGCACCAAGTTGATTTTATACGTGGGGGTTTAATACCCAATTGACCGGCCTACCGAGCTAATCTTGAAGCAACAAAAGAAATCCAAAAACAAGTAGACGAGCTAGTAGAGAAGGGTTTTGTGAGAGAGAGTCTTAGTCCATGGTCGGTTCCTATGATTTTAGTTCCAAAGAAAGATGAGAATTGGTGAATGTGTGTAGATTGTCAAGCTATCAACAAGATCACGATAAAGTATCGACATCTTATTCTAAAGTTACATGACATGCTTGACGAATTGCATAATTCATGTTTATTTTCAAAAATAGATTTAAAGAATGAATATTATGAAATACGGATGAAAGAAGGGGATGAATGGAAAATTACTTCTAAAACTAAGTATAATCTCTATGAGTGGTGAGTAATGTCGTTTGGATTATCTAATGCACCAAGTACTTTTATGAGATTAATTAATCATGTGATAAGAGCTTTTATCAGAAAATTTGTTGTTGTATACTTTGATGATATCTTGATATATAGCAAAACCTTAGATGCACGTGTTGAACATTTAAATTTGGTTTTACGAGAAAATCATCTTTATGCTAACTGAAGAAGTGCACTTTTTTCATGGATTTGGTAGTTTTTCTTGGTTTTGTTGTAGAATCAAAAGGAATTTCGATGAATCAAAAGAATGTCAAGGCGATTCAAGAGTGGCCGAAACAAAAGAATGCAAGTGAGCTTATGCGTTTCTTTGACAAGTTTTTATAGAAGTTTTGTTTGATATTTTAGTACTATCACGGTACCGTTAAATGATCTTATTAAAAAATATGGTGAATTTGAATAGACCAAAGTACATAAAGAAGATTTCAACCTTCTAACAGATAAACTTACTAGTGCACCGTCACTTGTGTTACCTAATTTTGATGAAGTATTAGAAATTAAAGGACTTAGGGCATTGTTATTTTTCAAAAGGTCTTGGTGCTTAGGGCTTTGGTCTTAAGGTTTAGTCTTTGGGCTTAGAGCTTTGGGCTTAGGGCTTAGGGCATATGGCTTTGTGTTTATTGCTTTGAGCTTCAGTCTAAAGGCTAGGGCTTTAAGATGCTTAAAACATTGGGCTGAGGGCTTTGAGATTAGGTGTTAGGGCTTAGAGCTTTGTGCTTTAAGCTTAGGCTTTTGGCTTTAAGCTTAGGCTTTGGGCTTTGGGCTAACGCCTTTGTGCTTTGGGGTAAGGCTTGAGGCTTTTATCTTTTGACTTAGAAATTAAAGCTTTGGACTTAGTGGTTAGGGCTTAGCGCTATAGCTTTCGGCTTTGGGCTTAAGACTTTTGCTTTGGTTTAAAGGCTTAGGGCTTAGGATTTATGGCTTAACAATTAGGGCTTGGGGATTAGGACTTAAGGATTTGAGGTTATGGCTTATGGATTAGGGCTTAAGGCTTTGGGCTAAGAGCTTTGGGCTAAGAGTTAACGCTAATGACTTAGGGCTTATGTCTTAGGGTTTAGACATATGGCTTAGGACTTTGAACTTTGGGCTTAAGGCTTAAGGGTTATGGCTTAGAGATTTGGTCTTTGGGCTTAGAGCTTTTGAACTTGGGGTTAAGGCTTCGGTTTTAGAGCATAGGACTTAGAGCTTAAGGCTTTGGTCTTTGGAATAGGTCTTAAAGGATAGGGCTTTGGCCATGAGATTAGGGTTTAAGGATTTGGGCTTGGAATTATAGCTTAGGGATTATGGCTTCGGGATTAGGGCTTTATCATAGGCTTAGGACTTTAGCATAGGCTTAGGGCTTTGAAATTTAGACTTAAAGAATAGGCTTATTGCTTACGGCTTACGGTTTAGAGCTTTGGGCTTTGGATTATGGCTTAGGACTTAGTGCTTAGGGCTTTAAGCTTCTGGCTAAGGTACAACTTTGAACTTTGAGCTTGGTAAAAATATGGCTTAGGTTTGAGGACTTAATTTCTATTGCTTAGGGCTTAGAGATTAGGGCTTTGGTTTTAGATTATGGCTTAGGGCTTAGGGCCTTTGGTGTTTCGGCAAAGGCTTAGGGACTTGAACTTTAAGCTAAGGGATTAGGGCTTAGGGCCTTGGTATTTGGATTTAGGGATTAGGGCTTAGAGTTTAGGGCTTAGGTATGAGGCTTACGACTTTGAACTTTGGGCTTGGGGATAAGGGCTTAGGTTTTTGAATTAAGCGCTTAAGGCTTAGGGCTTAATGCTTAGGTCTTATTGTATAGGGCTTAGGGATTTTTGCTTAGGGATTAAGGCTTATGAATTCTGTCTTTGGGCTAGAGTTTGGGGCTTTTGCTTAGGGCTTTGAGCTTAGAGCTTACTGCTTAGAGCTTATGTCTTATGGCTTACGGAGTAGGGCTTAGGGCTCTGGTCATAAGGCTCAATTAAGACCTAAGGGTATGGGGCTTTGGGCTTATAGCTTAGGGGTTAAGGTTTCGGGATAAGGGCTTAGGGCTTAGGTGTTAGGGCATAGAACTTAGGGTTAAGGTTTTGCGCATAATGTCTAAGATTGAGATAAATGTTTAAGGCTTATAACTTAGGGCTTAGAGCTAAGGGCTTCGAGCTTAGAACTTAAGGCTTATGGCTTAAGGCTTCAAGCTTTAGGGTTAGAACTTAAGGCTTTAGGGTTAGAGCTTAAAGATTAAGGATTTTTCTTAGTGCTTTTGGCTAAGGGATTAAGTCTTAGGGCTTTGGGCTTGGGGATTAAGGCTTTGGTTTTTAGGCTAAGGGCTTAAGGCTTATGGTATATTGCATAGGGCCTAGGGCTTTGGGCAATAAGCTTTGGAATTTGGGCCTTAGATTTTAAGTTTAAAGATTAGGCATAGGTCTAAGTGCTTAGGGCTTAGGGCATAGGGCTTATGTCTTTGGGCATAAGGCTTAGGAATTAGGGCTGAGGGTTTTAGGCTTTGAGTTATAGTTTGGGGCTTTGAACTTTGGTTTTAATTTTTTGAGCTTAGGGCTTAGAGCTTAGGGAATAGGGCTTAAGGATTTGTGCTTAGAGCTTAGGAATTAGGGATAAGTGTTTTGGGCGTAGGGATTAGGTCATAAAGCATAGAGCAGAGGGCATAAGGCATAGGGCTTTAGGCTTAGGTTTTAGGGCTTAAAGATTAGGACTTGGGCTTTAGGCTTAGGGTTTAAGGCTTTTTGCTTTGGGTTTAACTGTCAAGGATAATGGCTTAGGGCTTCAAGGATAGGACTTAGAGTTTTGGGCTTTGGGCTTTGGACTTAGGGCATAGGGCTTTGGCATTAGGGCTTAGGGCGTAGCGTTTAGGGATTTGGGATTAGAGCTTTAACTTGAAGACTTAGGTTTTTAGTTTTCGAGTTTAGGGCTTTAAACTTTGGTCTTGCGGCTTAGGGACTAGGTTATGGCTTTAGGCTTAAGGCTTAAACTTAGGGCTTTTGGCTTAGGGCTAAGGGCTAAGGGCTTAAGGCTTAAGGCTTTGGTGACATGCCCCAAAATACCTCACCCTTAACCGAACATCACAGAGCCATTACTCTAGCCCGAGCTCGGGAATTTTCTAACACGTGTGCTCTTTTTGTAGGGAAGCTTATGCTAGGATTTAGCATTGTGGAACAAACTCTAATGGACCAAGGGAGGCCAAAGCACTCCGTGAATTACATAGAGAAGTCGGCGGTCGTTGTTAATATCCCAAACCCGAGTTGGACCTTCCAAGGGAGTTGTGAGGAGGATTATAAGGAGACCAGCCCAATGGGAAGCAAGCCCAAGACCAATTGAAGTGAATGAGGGAGACTTTTTACTTTAAGTTTTTGTGTGTTTCTTTTTGTGCACAAACTTTAACGTTGGTTTTTGCATTCCTTTTCATGAGAGTCTTTTGACTCCCTTACGGTATCATCTTAGGAGTGGCAGACCTGTTAATTAGGCTGCATTTTGGTGGCTCTAGGGTGGCTCACGCAGGTAGGGATGCTGGCTTAGAATTGTCCCAAAATAGTTTGGTCAAGGGGTCACTTTTCCCTCCCTTTTTGTGTGTGTGGTCAAATCGGGTAAGCTTCCACGAGCCATCTGATTTGAGTCCTTTTCCCATGCAGCTTTGTGCATGTTTTAAGCTCAACTCCCTAAGCATTGTAGGGGGTCTTTTGTTAATTTGAAGAAAAGACTTTGCTTTGCATTGTCAATTTCTTTGTCGATATTCTAATCCCAAGACTCGGCCTTCCCGGTGGACTTCCGGCAATCGAGAGCAAACCAGGAGTTGGTCATCCTTCCGAGCTAGGAGGACCTATCCTTACTACATATCTCCAGCCACATTCGTGGTCTTCAGGGTGAGTGTGTAGATCATTAGCTCTTCCTTTCATTCTTCATCTTGAAATCCCATATTTTCCGAATCTACCCGCACATACCATTTTCCGGCTACATTCTGTCCATTTTCACTCCCGTCTACATATCTGCCATTATACTCGTGAGACTTCTTTCATATTTCGAGGTCACCTTCTACTCCTCCCCATTTACGTTTCCTCAAAGTTGCAGGCCAAATACCACCACCGTTTTTGAGATCTGCTACCACAAATTCCCTCTGTTTTCTGCTCATCCAGATTTCCACCCCTCTCCACCCAAATCTAGAAAGTGTCTTTTTTCCATCCAATTTTCGTGTCATTTGGTCTTAGGGTTTAAGGCTTTTAACTTAGGGCTTCGAGCTTGAGATTAGGGATTATGTTAGTGCTTTATGCCAATGGGCTTATTGTTTGGGCTTTGGGCTTAGGTCTTAGGCCTTAGGTGACACGCCTTGACTTCGTGAAGCCAAAGAATGTACGCAGAAAAATTGAAGTATCACTCGGTCTTATTGACTAAATGATTTGTGTTACTTGAGGCACGAAATTGAAGATGGAAATGATGAATAAAATGAAGAATGAAATGACAATACCAAATGAAATAACAACTTTTGGATATGACTCACCAAGATTTGCTGCAAGAACACAAATCAAGAATACCATCGGATATGACTCATCGATCGGAATAAACAATCAACAACAATCACTCAATTTTTATTACAGATTGCAATGCCTTCTATATATAGACTGCTAAAGGCATTAATTTGTGACTCTAAAGAAAAGATACATGTAACGTCCTCCCTAACTAGAAATATGTTCTTCATTTTTTTTTACTTGCAGCAGAAGATATTTTCTTTTTAAAATCATTTAAGGCATACATGAAAACTAAAGTTACTTAAAACATATTTACAACATGTTAGGTTTCTTAAACTATTTACAAGTTATATGTACAAAGTTAAAAACTTCTTCTCCTAACCATTATTTACGATTCTTCAAAATCCTTGCCCATAGATCAAAATTCACTCAAACAACATCGACCACCTCGATGAACAAAGCGATTCATCTCGTACACCTCTTAGTGTATGTCTTCCTCACTTACATCATAAAACTTATCTATAAGCATAAGGCTCAGCAAGTAGTATAAATATGAATGAACATGTACATGATATGCATAAGTAAAACTTTTCTTTTCGTTTTATTTTGGGTCTTTCATTCCTTTAATTTCTATCATTCCCTATCATTGGGGCTTCCTAACAAGGAACGAGAGACCACAAACTTGAGTCCACTAAGGGGACATCCAACTCAAACCCCTTCCCAATGATATTTACGTAACTTTCTCTTTCTTTATTTTATCTTTTCTTTCGTTGTATTTCGAGCTCAACCCGAAACAACCATTTCATATTATGTTTCATACAAAATCTCATGTATGTAAATAGTTCGTAACTTCGTAGAAAACTAGATGCATGAGATGGTCGTGGTATGAACATGTCAAGCAATTAAGTAATATTCATAACATTAAACACAACAATCCATATATCATAAACAAAATTATGCTTTTGTACATCATTTTATACGTGCATCTCATATTAACATGTAAAGCATAAAACAACAGCATAGTCCTATTATTCTACAATGTAGACCCAATTAAGGGCAAACCACACACAATACTACTTACCTTGTCTATCCTTAGCTAGTCTTTCTAGTAGTAGGTACTCTTGTGAATCACTTTTATCTCAATAACCTAAGATCATTCACAATTTTCGGAATCAATGTCTTGTTTTGATAACTTAAAAATATCATAACTTTTTATATACACCATGAAATGCTATGATTTCAAAGCCTATATGTCACTAAAAGTGTCTATTTTAACGTGATAAAACATCTAGGGCATGGGATTAGTCCATCATTGGTTTCAGATACGAAATCATAATTTGTACATAATTGACACTTTTGTCGCAACTTTAATAAAATATGCACAACTTCTACCAATTCCAAATTTCCATCATTCATAAAAATATATATGATATTCCAACATGATTGGTTACCCAATAAATGGAACCATGAAGCAAAACTTTTAATTTTCATGTATCACTAATAACCAACTTCCAAAGTCATTGATAATCCTATAATTCTCACTTACCCTTAATATAATCATGTGAATAATCATAATAACTCTAAACCATGTAAAATAAGGTCATACCTCTTGATTTTTAGCTCAATAGATTCCTCTTGATGAGAGGAACACTTCTCCTCAGAGGATTGGAGGCCAATTTCAGCTTCTTCCCTTTCAACTTTCCCTTTCTCTCTCTAAACTCTTTTCTGTCAAATCCTCCCTCTCTTTCACCCCTTCTCTCTCTTCAGCACGAAAATGGCTGATCATAAGCCCACCTAAAATATTTCTAGATGGTTCATGAGGTAAAATTACTATTTTGCCAAATTTATCTATTTATTTTTACCATTTTACCGTAACCTGCTCTATTATTTGCTAAAATACCTCCATTATCATTATTTAAATTATGCTTAGCTTAACTAACTAATTCACATTAGTTCTAAGTTAATCCTCAGGGTTAACTTAATTAATCATGATTAGTAAACCTTAATGGTCCCATAATTTTCACTAATTATGTCTTAATCATGAGTTGATATTAATCCTATAGTGACATGTGTCATACTCCAATTCGCTTTCTTTTCTGACTCATAATTCAGTATGTATGACTTCAAACAAATTTCTAGTTGAACCATTAGATAGCTTAAAAACACTTAGTTTGTGCACTAGTATTACAATATAACATTTGAAGAGAGACAACTCTTCAAAGTTACAACTCTGTATATAAATATAGAAGAAAGACATAACCTTTGAAGAGAGACAACTCTTCAAAGTTACAACTTTTACAGGGTTACAATGTTTCAAAAGTCACCAAAGTGATATCTTTTGGAAACATTGCAATCTTATTATGACTCCAGCATATGAAACATTACATAATATTAACATAACATGCTAATTAAATACACATCTTTATTATTCAACTTCTAGGGTTGCTTCTTCAAGAGTGGCTTATTCAAGTAATTTCTTTAGCTAAGTCCCAATGTAGTACATGTTTAGAAAGCTCCATGTCCATAATTGAAGGGTTCGTCTCCATATTATGCTCCATATACTTTGCTACAAAAATGAAAAAGTCTTGGCTCTTGACCGTGTAATTGCACCTTCAGGCACATCATCCTCCCTAGGTGACATGCTATGGTCCACACCTAAGGGAGCCATCACCCGATCTCGAGCTCTGGATCCTTCTAAAAAGTTTGTTCAGTTTACGGGAGAAACTTTACTTGATCTCAAGTTATTGGCACCCTTGGAATTAAACAAGGATAAACCGGTTCACACAATAGTTTGGGAGGAAGAGCCATCCACGATCGGTTTCACGCCCAATACATGTCCGAATGCTTTGGAAAAACATGGAGAATTCCTATCCAATTCCACTCAGGAAGAATAGAACTCCTAAAGCCTTTGGGAAAATTGAAGAATAAAAGTTGTTTCCTTTATGTTTTTGCATTCAATTTTCGTTTTCCCGAACTAGGGTTTTATTTTTTACGTCGGTTGCATGGATTTGCATGGGATTTCTAGGGTTAGCTAATTATCATTTAGGAGGATATTTAGGACATTTCCTTGGAGCCTAATGAGCTGGAGGAGGAGCGTCCCATGAAGGCTCCTCATTTGTCCATCTTTCAAGCCATGAATTGGTGTTCTTGGAGATGATCTTGGCCGTCCGATGATAAGCATGTTTTAGTTTAATTTTCTATTTAATCGTCTTCATGCAAGTGTAATTGGCAGATTTGATTGAATAAAGATTTATCTTTTCAAATTTGATCTCTCCCCTTTGAAGTTTGCCCCTCCAAAGACTCGATCTCCAAAAATTTGTTTTCCGGCCACCGAGAGACAAACCCCCCCTCCCCCTGGAGTTGATCATTTTTCGAGCGAACGATTAATCCTTACAACTTTTCTCCAGCCATTTCACGGTCTTAGGGTGAGATTGTGGATCCTAGCTCCTTCATCAATCCCATTCTAATTTTGAGAATCATTTCTCCTAAATCCAAACACCCCGAGTTTATTTTCGGTGCATTTTTTGGGTACCGACCAAACCACTCATTTCCCCCAAAGGAATTCTCTCAATTTTTTAGAGATCTCTTCATCATCCATCTGTCTAGATTCATCCTCAACCTCGTCCCAAAATACGCCCCCCATTCATTGAGAAGAGTGATTCGAAATCATCCCCGATTTGGAATTCTCTATTCGGAGAAACCCTAAAATTCCACCTTGACCATCCGAGTTTTTTTTAGCATATCTTCATGTTCCCGCGATCATCCCTCTTCAAATTTTAGAGGATATCATCATCTTTTACCCCCTCTATCACCCCTCCAAAAATCAGCCCCAGATGTTTCCCCTAACCCCATTTTGTATTTCAATTTTTCCTCTTCCAAATCCCGAATTTTTCGGAGCTGCCTAGTCAAACCTTAGCTACTGTTTGATTAGATATCTCACAATTGGCTAAAGGGATTTCCTTCCATTTTTGAGGTGATTCACTCAACCCTTTTTCAAAGATCTATTACAAATTTCAGTCCTAAAATCCATTTTACCGTTGAGATATCCTTATTCCTTCCCAAAACACTAATTCTTTTTTTTTTTTTGCAGATTTTCGTCAAACCCTAATCGGTTTTCCATTTTTCCTTCCTCCCATTCCATTTTGTGTCACCCGGTGTTTGATGATTTGTCTTCAAATCCACATGGTTGGTCTCCTCTTAATCTTTGTCATCATACTCCTCATAAGGTGATAGATCTTACACATTGAAAGTTACTGAAACTCCATACTCACCAGGCAACTCAATCTTATAAGCATTATTATTAATCTATTCCAAAACCTTGAATGGACCATCGGCTCTTGGAAGCAACTTAGACCTTCGTTGTTTAGGGAATCTTTCCTTGCGTAGATGTAACCAAACCAAATCTCCTTCCTTAAAAATAATCTCCTTGCGGCCTTTGTTTGCTTGTCGTGCATGTGACTCATTCTATTTCTCGATTTTTCTTGTTACTTCTTGGTGCAAGGCTCTCACTTGTTCAGCCTTATAAAATAGTGAAGCTCCACTTAGCTCATCAAGCATGTCTTAAACTCTTGTAATTGGAAACCGGTACTTGATGGTTATTTTGTTGATTGCACGACTATCTATGCACATCCTTATAGATCCATCTTTCTTTGGGACAAGTAGGGAAGGAACCGCAACAGGAACTCAAACTTTCTCGAACGTATCCTTTATCCAAAAGATCTCACACTTGTTTGTGTAATTCCTTAACCTCTTTTGGATTCATCCGATAAGCGGCCGATCAGGTAGTATAGCCCCTTGTTTAAGATCAATCTCTTGCTCAATTCCTCTAAGTGGAGTTAAACCATGAGTCATCTCTTTTGGAAAACATCATCAAACTCATTAAGAAGTGTCAGTGCCTCTTTTGGTATATCTTATGCGAACATCAAGCAAGATTTAAAAGAGATGACGGAGGAAAGCAAAGCTATGGCAGGGCCAATGACTTGGGCTCGGGCAAAGAAATTTAAAGATCAAATAAGTTTATACACTAAGGATTTTCTCAGCCGTCAGCCCGCACACGATCCACCCACCATCAAGATGGAGTTTGTCACAATTATTGAAGTACATATGTAATTAACTTGTATTAATATTTACATTTCAATATGTGAATTATGCTACAAGTTCCACTAGTGAAAGGAGGTAGCAGTTGAGGTTGTAAACTTGTACACCTCACTCATTTGTGGTAGGTAGGGTAGGTGGGAGTTTACAAGATTAGAAACTTATATACATCAGTCTTTTTTGGTAGGTAGAGTATGAGGTAATGACTTGAACACCTCACACTTTTGGTAGGTATGTTGTAGTATAAAAGGAGGTGAACTTGTACATTTGGGAGAGTTGAATTGAATGAAAGTGTTATCCTTTGTGAGAGATCTTCTCTCAATTAACTAACATTCTTCGGTCTTTCATCGGTAAGTCCAACAACATTATTTTCTGACTTATCAAGCAGAATTCGTCCGTTTGTGGCGTCTTCCCCAACCAAGGGTCTTCATCGAGTCGTTTTTTCTTGTCTGTAGCTTTTCTAAGCTAAGGTTCACATACTCGTCGGCTTTGGGTCAAGGTTTCATACTTATCTTTTCTTTATTTTAACTCAATATTTGATCACTGATCAATCCTATTCCGGGAAGGATTGTATCATCTAGTATCAAAGCTTTGTTCTCTTATTTTAAAAAAAAAATATCCTAAATTTCGTGCTACTTTTGAATTTTGCAGGAGCCAAGTGAAAAAAAAAACGTGAATTATCATCTAGCAGTTGCAATATTCTGCAATTGTGGTATCGTTTGATCAAAAGATTAGACTCCTCTATAAAAGCCTTAAAATCATTTTGGGATATATTTGCTCTGTTGTGCATCATCTAAAACTTTTGATTATTTGCCGTTCTATCCAAGCAGGTAATTGTGCTTTATTGTTGTTTTTTGTTTCTTGTTTTTTTTTCGTTTTGTTTGTTTTCCCGTCTTGTTTTTGAAGTTGCTTCTTGTCGTGTCTTTTGTTTATCGTTTACTTCATTTTCTTTTCTTTTGTCTTAAATATTTCATTTCTTTTCCTATTGGTAAGTCGGTGAAAGGATGCTTTATAGTACCGCAGCTGTTGCAGAAAAACAACTTGGGAAAAGCGAGTAGAAAAAGGCAAGAGAGGAGAGATTGTTAGAAAAAAAAACCCAATTAAATAGAGTGAAACACAAGGAACAAACTTGAGCGTCATTATTCGAGCAAAACACGTAAGGGAGTGCAAGGAGGTCCTTTTACATTATATTATCTAACGTTTTTGTGCAGGTTACTCAACCTTAAACCATGTCGAATTCGGAGAACACTCCACCACCATAGGGCATTGACAATCTTCAATTTTAAGTGTTGATGGCTGAAATGAAGAAAATTATGAGAGATGAACTAGGCCGTATAAATGAGTGACTGGATACTGTTGAAGAAAATGCTAGGAGACAACACCACAACATTTACATATTAACCAAAATGGAAACAACTGGAATCCACATCGAAGAGAAAGAAATGATTTTGGAGATATTTGAGAGACCACAAACTTGAGTCCACCTAAGGGGACAGCCAACTCAAACCCCTTCCCAATGATATTTACGTAACTTTCTCTTTCTTTATTTTATCTTTTCTTTTGTTGTGTTTCAAGCTCGACTAAAAACAACCATTTCATATTATGTTTCATACGAAATCTCATGCATGTAAATAGTTCGTAACTTTGTATAAAACATGATGCATGAGATGTTCGTGGTATGAACGTGTCAAGCAATTAAGTAATATTCATAACATTAAACACAACAATCCATCATATCATAAACCAAATTATGCTTTGTACATCATTTTATATGTGCATCTCATCTCAACATGTAAAGCATAAAACAACAGCAAAGTCCTATTATTCTATGATGTAGACCCAATTAAGGCAAAACACACACAATACTACTTACCTTGTGATGTGCCACGGATTGGCACATCTAGAAGCGGAAGCAAACTATTTTCTAATGAGTTTGTTGATTTTGTAGGAGGCTTGTTTTATAAAGGTTTAATCAAGAAGCCAATGATGAAGGGCATGGTGAGCCCTAGTTGTCAAGTGGGGTTGATGCATTTCATGGGCCAACCACAATTGATGAAGGAAGAGGAGTTCAAGGGTGGCACATTAAGGTGACCCCAAATCACCAAAACATGAAGGGGAAATCATGTTTTCCTTTTTGCCAACTTTGTGTAATAATTTAGTTAGTTTTATGTAATAATTAGGAGGATAATTAGTAGCTTAAATTTGTGCACATGTAAGGGTACTTAGTTTACCCGTGGCATGGAAACAACATTTCTGGTTTCGGCCCAAGCTGACCTTCGAGGCTTGTGCAGCCGTTTTTACCGCCTTTCAGACCTGTTTTGGACAAGAATGCTTCTACAAAAATGTGGCCAACATCCTAAGGTTTCCATCATGGGGTAGATCATCAATTTTGGACAAAGCTTACCTGGTCAACCATCGCCATTACAGAGGCCTCCAGAACAGGTAGCGGCCCGAGAGCATCCAACCCATGGAGCCCGATCCATGGCCATGTTTGGCCTCAACGGAAAGGAAGGCCCAATTACATCATTTTCCACCATTGGAGCAGCAGCTAGCAGCCCAATGAAGTGCCCAACCCTTGGTCCAAGAAGGATGCAAATGATCAACACCGATTGGCCTTGGGCTATCCAACAATTGATGGACCGAACCTTGCCTAAAGCCTCATCAACCGTGAGCACGTATTAAAGCCCCACAAAGTTTGGCAAGTGAG
>QAOC01026744.1:249611-284852 GCA_003255005.1 Begonia fuchsioides | reverse complement strand
AATTGTTCAGTTAAGTCGTTCTCCACACGTTGAGCAGCAATAATTGCCTCAGGAAAAGAATTGAATTCCAAGGCAGATAATTGATGACGAATCTTTGGCCTCAGGCCCATTCTGAATCTCACCATCTTATCCATAGGATCCATAACCTTGACGTATTGAGAATATTCCATAAACTTTGCATAATATTCTAGCACAGTTAAATCTCCTTGTTCCAAACAATGATATGCAGTAATCATGTTCTGGCGATGACCGGCGTTGCAATAATTTCCACGGAAAATAGTCTCAAATTGTGCCCACGTCATCTCCTCAATTGGGCAATCCAATTCAAGAGATTCCCACCATACTTCAGCCATCTTCTCAAAATAGAATGTCGCGAACCCAACCATGTATTCTGCGGGAACTCCAATCACCGTAAAGTTTTTACGTATAGCTCTCAACCAATTCTCCGCATCCTAAGGGTCAACACCGCCCGAGAACATAGGTGGATTCAAACGCCCAAGTTGCATAATTCATTCTTCGTGTCTCAGGATCAATTGCTCGTTCATTAGCTGTACGCTCAGTGGGTGCATCAGGAGAAAGATTCCTAGGAGCTCTTCTCAAAGGCATTATCGTAAATTTGAAAAATTTGTAATTTATCAAACTTCAGTATTAGAAAAGGGGTTCAAATAAATTTTGACTATCTAGTCATCTTCAAAAATGTTAATTGAATGTCTATTTTCCCAAATTTCGAACCTTGAGCTCTGATACCAAAAATTCTGTCACGCCCCGAAGGGTACCCGAGACAGAACGGGGAACGACCCGGCCCAAAAGGGACGGACCGTCCAACCCTTTTTCACTTAGATCCAAGTAAATAAATTAAAGCGGAAGTCTTGTAAGCTCAAATCAAATAATAAAATATCCAAATGAGACATTCAATTTATATCAATCATCCATTAATGTTCCAATAAACCAAACCGCATCAAATTAGAAATAACAAAGTTCAACTAGTAGTCAACCTTAAATAATAAATTGGGTCCTTGAAAAAAAAAAGTGAACTAAAGGGAAATCTCCGACTTTACTCCTGAACTTGGGGTTGATGTTCGTCCTGAATATTTCCTGAAAGGGGGAGTCGTTTTGGGGTGAGTCGACTAAACTCAATCGGGATATAATTTTATATTTAATAATCCATAAACAAAACAAAACATGGAATTGAGCATAATCACATATCAAATCAAAGCAATAGATAATATCAGAATCAAAATAAAATCAAAATCAAAATCGACACTCGGCGGTCGCAACCAATAACCCTGATCAGGTTTAGGGATTCGAAACTCAAGGACACGGCACATTCAGCTGTCCTATTACCCATTTCACAATTTAATAAATCATGCATGCTCGAATTCACAATTTCAACAAAATATTTGTAAAATAATTTTTGGGGCATTCATATCATAGAAAACATAAAATTAATCCCAACCTTTAACTGGACCGTTAGAAATCCACAATACCGAATAACATCCAAAGAGCCTCGACAATAATGTTTCCACCAATTTCCTAAATAATTATATCCAAGAAGAAAATCAAATATTCTTCCTTTGCTGAAACTAAATTTCCGAAATCAAATTTCGGATTTTCTCTCACAAATAATTCATTAGGTTAGGTTTACACGGAAAATAAACATACCTTCGAAAGAGAGGAAGCGTTTTCGTTCGGAGATAATGAAATTTGCGAAAACCCCGAATCGATCGGCTAAGAATGATAAGGATTTGAAGAGGATGGGTTGGGAGAGGGAGAGAAGAAAAGGGGCTCGGGAGGAGGGTTGTAAAAGAAAGAGAGGGAGATATAGGGTTCCCGTCAAAAGTAGGGTTATAAAGAGAAAAAAGAAGTTTTTGGAATAATGATAAAGAAATAAGGGTAGTTTGGACCTTTCCTTCCTTTTATTTTATTTGGGTTTTACAAAATATACTCGAAAAAGCTCAAAATTTCAGCTCCAACAAGCTGAAAGCATGTATTAGTGATGCAGACAATCCGACCAAACTCCTCATTGAGACCACATTAGCAAACCCGTTCATAAAAGTCAACGACTATTCACCATTAAAGGTTATTTCGGAATGCAGCATCCAACAAATGTCTGGATAAATGTTTTTCAAGATTTAGGAGCAGGAAATTTTAAGAACATCAAATCCTTGCAACAGCAAGAGCTCCTTCAAGTTTCTCGGCAAGCATCGAAATTCAAAACCATGTTCTCTAGTTAGCTCTCTGATTTTTTTTTTTTGTGCGAAGATGGTGAAGCGATTCAATTCTGGCCGAGGAGCTCAAGTTTGCGAGAGATGAACTTCAAAAGTGGTACTTTAGCTCTTATGCGTGCCTCGACGATCCAAATTTATCAGAATTAAGGATCGATATGACAAAGCTCACCGCTTTCATTTTCCTCATTGATGACATCTACGATGTTTATGGAAATCTAGACCAACTCAGGCTCTTCACAGAAGCCATTAACAGGTTTCTAGAGCTTAATTTAATTCATATCCAATGACTAAAAATCCATAGTTCTTCATTTACTTCTGAGCTTAGTTTATAAAATGGAGCATAAAACAAGCTTTGGTCATCTTTTTCATCCCACTTTGCAGATGGGATTTAGAAGCTACGGAGCAGTTGCCAGACTGCATGAAGATTTGCTTCAGCACCCTGCAAGACCTCGTTAGTGAAATCAGCTCCAAAATCTATCAGAAACAAGGATGGAATCCAATCGACACTCTCAAAAAGGAGGTATGAAATACTCGATGTGCATAAATTCACTAAAATACACGAGGATCATAACGACCAAAGAATGATCCATAAAAAACCATAATTGTAAGGACAAAAATGAAAGCATTGTACTGTGGTTTACAGTGGGGAATCTTGAGCCAAGCGTTTCTGGTGGAAGCGGAATGGGTTGCGAGTGGGAAGGAGCCAAGTGAAGAAGAGTATTTAAAGAATGGAAGTATCAGCATTGGAGCTCATGTGGTATTAACGAGCTCCTTCTTCTACTCGGCCAGGGTTTGACTACGCAGAATATCCAACGGCTGGAAAGCTTTCCTCCGATTATATTATCTTCAGCTACAATTCTGAGGCTCTGGGACGACCTAGGAAGCACCCAGGTTTCTTCTTATCTAGGACTGCTCCACGTGTCGACACCTCGAGTAGCCTTATCTAACACTGGATTTGAAATTCGCAGGAGAATGGAGATGGAAAAGATGGGTCGTACGTGAAGATATACTTGAAAGAACATCCGGAGAGTTGTAGAGAGAAGGCAAGAGGGCATATTCTGACGATGATTTCTGAGGAGTGGAAGAGTTTGAACGAAGAATGCTTCTCCCGCCGTTTATTTCCTGCTGCGTTTTCTAATGCAGCTCTCAGCTTAGCTCGAATGGTTCCTTTGCTTTATAACAACGACGAGAATCAAAGGCTGCCCAGGCTCGAGAAGCTTGTCAAATCTGTGCATTCTCATAAATAAAGGATCCAAAATAGCCATTGAAACTCGAATTGTTTCTGAACATATATATATTATTACCCGAATTGTTCTTTTCATCATTTTGTTTTTTCCAGTGCCGACAATCGCTTGAATTAATAGCCATTGATCTGAGGCCTTGGGGTGGGACCGGTCAGCCGAGAGAAAGGTATCGGAGTCCGACCAGGAAGGCTTCTCGAGCCGGACCCAATGGAAGCGCCATCGGCTTTCTTTGGTTCGGAGACCGACCGAGAGAAGGCCTGTGCCAACTCAACGGCTGAGGCTGCTTTTCCATATCGTGCGCCATCAGATGATGCAGGCATTGGCTGATCAACTGCCTTGCGCCAAGTCTCGGGTGAAGGAGGCCTGTCTACTACTGCCTGTTGCTTCTCTCCTTCTTTGTGGCTCTTTCTGTTCTCACTTCGCCAATTCTTCTTCTCGGTTTCGGATTTTTCCACGTCGGTTCTCGGGTCTTTCTTCCTTTCTCCTTGTTTTCCAAATCGATGGTCGGGCAGGTGACTCTTGGTTTTCTCAGATTGAGAATTAGGAGTCACATGCCTTTGCTGAACCATTTCGGTGCTTGGAACTATGTGATCAGTTCTAAAAACAAAACAAATAAATATGAGATTCTTCCTAGAGATTTTGAGTCACTCAATCCGTGGAAAATAATGTAAAGATGTACCACCTCTCCGGATTTTGATTGATGTTGCTGCCATGAACTGCAACATCGTCATGTTCCCGCTCCTTCAACACCTGTTGAAATGATCGAAAATGTCACCTATAGCCCCATAAAAGACCAAGGGAACCAACAAAGACTGCCTCTAATAATAAGTGTCTAAATAATGAACATAACTAAAGATAACTGAAAGAAGATAAAGAGAACACAGTTTACCAGTTCTCGAGGTCTAGCACCACCAAACAATGAACTCCTACAAAGGAGAACGAGAACAGAGTGAGTCATGAAGCTAAAGTTCAGTTCACAAGACATAAAAAAGGTTCTTTCAAAGTCATATATATATGATCAAATTAGCAACAGCTTGCAAACAAAACATTGATGCGTAATTTCAATGATCTACTCCCATTATTTTCAGTTCAAAACCACAACACAATCATTTTTTTCTCAATACATAGAGGACTTCATTCGATTGAAATATGAATAAAATTTTGAAACCCAATTAAGTACCCTTCCGTCACTACACTTTCTTCAAATTGTTTAATAGGCTGTGACCTGGGTTTCAAATTCAATTTTGGGCGCTCAATTGCCTGATTCCCACTATCCTCACCAGCTGACACAGGTTTCACAGAGATCCTACTCACTTGGACAGTTTCTGAAGGACCACTGTCCACCTGAGTCTGATACCCCTGTAATCACCACAAAAGAAAAAAAAAAGTTTCATCAAATTAGACAAAGGTGATCCAGAGCTGAAGGGAAAAGTAATCATTGGTTGACAAGATGAAGCTAGTAACTCATCAAAAACAGCAATTCATACATGTGAATAATCAACTAGAGAAGTTTCCAAAACATCCATCGGCTTAGTCCTTGGAAGTAGCTTAAGTTTTGGCCGTCCTGCTGGTAATGCTGGATGCAATTCTGACAAATCTGCACTTTCATGGAACGGAGAACGTTGAACCCCAAAACTTGAGTTTGATTCTTTTAAGGTTGAATGCTTTAGAAGTTCCACTCGTTCATCTTGCAGTAACTCTTGCCTCAGTCCCTTATTCCCGTCATCCACTCTACTGCTTTTCTCCACGGAATTAGCTAATGTGACATGATGATATTCCATTCCACTTGAAAAATTCATTCTGTTGTACAAAGTAATATCATCGGTTTCAGATTGTAAGTTTCCCTGTTGTTCGGAAAATCCAATAGATGAACCATCAATCTGATAATGGATTGACTGCTTTGACTGCCATTTTCCAGAAGAGACTTTCTCAAGCGCACTAACATTAGCTAACTTTGAATTTGCAGTAGGTTTAGCCCACACAGAGTTTGCTGGCTCCAAACTCCCTGTTGTTACCTCCTTACTTTGCCACACATTTGGTTTAACTCCACTGAAACCATGAGATCCGCTCCCACCAGGCTTCTGCAAACTTGCACCCCAATTGCTTCCCTCCATCCTTTTATCACCTCCAGCATATGAATTTGAAATGGTTAAACTGGAAACTTGCGATCCTAGAACTAAAGCCTGCATCCCAGTCGACCCATACTCAGCCTTGAGCTCCATAGAAGAAGGTGGAACCCTAAAACTCTCATCACTGATGGTTTGCCGAGGGGGTGCTACACCATCTAGGGGCTTCCTTTCGTCTTCGTCAAAATTACGACCAATGTGAACCGTAGGCGCAAGGAATAGACTTTTATCATCGTAAGGCTTTATTGCTGGAGAAGCATGTGGCCGAGATCGATGGTCTGGCCTGCCTACAGAATTTCCCCAGGGTGAAGGTCGTTCAAAACCGGACCTTTCCAGAGGTCTCGCGATTCTACAAAAAGATTAAAAAATTAGGCCGAAAATATCCTTTAGCAGATCTAGGGCTACGAATAACAACTCTAAATTACGAAAAAAATAGAGACAATATTAAGATAAATCTAACCGAACCTTCAACACAAATTTCTCTAACAAAGCAACCATAAGGAGAATACGCAACAATCCATCACAATCTTCGAATCAGAAACAATAAGAAAGCAAAGGAAGATCGATGTTAGATTCGGGAGAAGGGCGGAGAGCTAATCGGGACTTACACGCCGGGGGCAGAAGGGAGAGGGAGATCGGTGGGGATAGAGCCGCCATGAAAATCCTTGAGCGTCATAGTATGGCCGCTACCCTTCTTCTTCGACATTTTTCGCAAATCCAAACTGGATCTCTCCTTCCTAGTTCCTACTATCAATTTCAGGTTTTTTATTTTCTCCCACCCCAAAACTCAGTCTTCTACGGAATTGGACTCCGAAGACGGAACCCAAACGGAGGGAGAAGATTCAGAAACAGTAACGAGACGAAAGACTTATATTCCGTAATTATTGGGTCGGATTGAGCCGGTTCAATAATGGGCCCGGTTGTGGGCCAATTCCAATTCTTATATAATTTGTACACGCGATGTATAAATTACACACTGCCCCGGGCGATCTTCGTCCTCACAGCCATTGCTCGGCAAACCAGAGAACTTTTGGAGAGCAATCGAAATCCCACCCGGCCACTTCCTTCAGATTCGGGTTTTGGTCGTTCGATTCCAAACAGAAGAAACATGTCATGAAATTGTTTGACGGGTGCATTTTCAATCTAGGCTTGGCTGCATCTGTTCTTCTCGTTCATGTTCATGCCAAAGCCAATTCCCTCGTTCTCTGATGGTAAACAAATGCTGTTTCTTAATGTTCTTAGCAGTGATCTACCTGAGTTTCTCATGTTAGATTATTTTCAGGTTGTTTCTAGCTCTTGGATTCTCCCTGCTGGTGATGGGGCCGATAGCAACTCGAATCCAAAAAAACTTAGCAAATTTATCAACTGATTGAACAAATTTGACAACTTATAGCACATTCACTCATGCTTATTCTGTTTATCTCTGCTGTGGAACATAACAAGTGAAACATGTACAAAACATAGTAAAATTTGCTACCGGTTTCGGCTTCAGCGACAGATTTTACGAACCAATATAAAAAGTTATTTCATTTATTCAAATATAGTAGGATGCTGCAATCAATCCATTTTTGATTACTTGAGCATAATTCACTCTTTACTAATTTAACCTCAAATTTTCCGAGCAAGAGAGCTACTTGGGCACGGTCAACTTTGTTTTCTCGTTTGGCTAACTCGATGCAAGCTCTGGATGCTTTTCTTCATCAGTACATCTCTGAATTCTCGTCATTAAAATTGAAAAATAAGAAGAACCCTAGTTTCAAAATTTGAACTTTTCAACAGGGTAGTTTGAATCCCATGTATTTTCCAGAAATATAGTTTCTCCAGACATCAAGAGCACCAAAGCTAGTCATCAAGAGAGTGCTCAAAGCCATGACTACACCAACAGAGAAAACTATCAGAGAGGCTCTTCCATATTCATTTATTGCCTTTCTTACCACCACCAAGCCCAGAAGAGCTGCAATAAAGCAAATCATGGACAGATCCATCGCGATTTCTAAATTATCCATCCCCAACATCAGATACTGGCATGCTGACATGGTCGAGGAGAAGAAGATCATGAAAGAACATGTTGCAGAAGTAACCTGAAGTTAAAAACTAGATTAGAAAATGTAATCTATGGAAGATGATATGAAAATGAGTCTAGAATTTACCTCAGGAACTATCCCAAGTTGGAGAAGCAAAGGGCTGATAAGCATGCCACCACCAATTCCGAACATACCGCCTAAGATTCCGGCCAAAAGAGCGATTAACGGGAAAGCAAGCTTCTTTGATGTTATGCCTCCGGCGAGGTTTTCATCCGCTCCCTGTGTTCGAATATCGAACCATGGATCAAAATTATTCTAAACTGGGAAAAATCACCAGCCGGAACTGGCCGGAAAGTTTGGTCATACCTTGTAGTTTGAAGGGTGGTGGTGAGAGCTTTGTTCCTGTTTCAAGATCCAAATATTGAAAGCAAAAGCTAGAGGAATTTGTAGTGATGACAGAGTCCAGTACCCTAATCCACAAGGTTTTATGTCTACGATACTCTGCACAAATTCAATGATATTCTCTCATTTTCCCGATCAAACGCACGTGTGTTTTTAAGGTACTGTTGATCAATCTAAAGTTTTCAAGTGCTTTGGTGTTTTCAGTAAAGGATGGATTTACCTGTCCGTACCGGTTCCCACGAGCAAGATAGACAAGATAGAAGGAAAACCAGACAAGAACCAGGACCCCAAGTTTCTTCAATGGAAACCTCACTTTAAGCTTTCTCTCTCCTCTCAAAAGAGGAGCTTCTAAACCTTCTATTTCTTCAATCCTCATTTCACGTGATTCCTGGTTTTCAATCGAAACCCTCTTCCTCAACTCCTCCGATTCTATGTTCCAATAAAGAATCCCTTGTTTGCAAGTCTTGAAAGTGGACCAGGCAAGAAAAATGGCAAATATTACAGTGATAAGCCACTCAGGGAACACAGTATTGCATATTACTCCGACGCTAACTCCGAGCAACATGCATGGCTCTGAAAGCAGAGCAATATCGTAATCAATTAAAGGAACTCCAGCGCAATCAGAAAAACCGGCGAACATATTGCATAAAAGATTCGCCATTGATCCTCCGGTGACCATGAAAGCCGATAAACTCGACGCAGTTCGAAGGTCTAAACCTGCTACAAGGGTTAGAATGGGAACAAACAGCCCTCCGCCGCCAACTCCCCCGGCGCTCGATATAGAAGAAGCGACGAAGCATAACGCTCCGACGAGCATACTTGGCGCTACCATTGATCTGGATTATGAACTCCGGGCCGGAACTATGGCCGGCCGTTCACTAGCACTTGCTGAGGTTTATGTAGATTGAAAGTACAGGTTGCAAAAAACAGGACAAAGCACAAGTGTTAAGAAGTCAACAGCTGTGAAGATAAGAATGACTGGTTTCCGTTTGTCTTCGTCGGAGATGTTTGTCCACCAGAGGTCAAGTCTGTCCAGAGCCACGCACAAATACAGGGCATGGAGAGATATTTTTCTCTCTTTTTCTTTGTGAAGATGAGAAATCTATATGGTCTTTATTTTCAGATTTGATTTTGAAAAAAAGAACAGTTTCAACCTCAGTGCATGCAATGCACTTGTTCGGCATGGCTTCTGTAATTCTAGAAATTGCTTCCAGAGGCTCGTGAAAATCTGCAGATAAATTCATTGGCCGCCATTTCCAGAACCCCTAAAATGTGAAAGCAACGGTCTAAAACTAATTTTTGGATTTAAATTTAAAAAAAATAAGTGAAAATACCCAAATTAAAAAAAAAAAGTCATTTTAAAAAAATTATGTTTTGGGAGAACATGTACCTCAGTCATATGCTAATCAGATACGAAGAAAAACTGTTTATGAGATTCAACTTTGTCACACAGTAGTTTCAAAATAATCAATCTACTTCAATGTTGGAATTCGTTCCAAATCCAGATACAGAAGAAAAAATGTACATGAGATTCAACTTTGTCACACAATAGTTTCAAAATAGCCAATTTGCTATAATGTTGGAATTCGTCCCAAATCCAGATACAGAAGAAAAAATGTACATGAGATTCAACTTTGTCACTCAGTAGTTTCAAAATAACCAATCTGCTCCAATGTTAGAATTCGTCCCAAATCCAGAACTTTATCAGAGGTAGCTAGAATAATCGAGATGAGAATTCTAAAATTGATGTTTGTAAACAAAAAGTACTATCAATTAAAAAAGTACAATTAATTCAAAAAATACAATCAATTAAAAATAAAAAATACCATTGAATTGCCAATATCGGGTGGAGACTATGGAGGACTATGGTTAAAATGAGAAATCCGAAAGAGTTCGATTGTATCTATTGTGTGACGCATCTCATCTACTGTGCACTATAAATTTCGAAAAGAATTGAAATTTTGAATTGTATAATTAACTAAACACACACAAGATTATATTGGCTTTCACTCTTTAAAAATCAATTAAAAACAAAAAAAAAGTACTATTAAAATTGTCAATATCGGGTGGAGATTGTGGAGGACTATGATTAAAATGAGAAATTCGAAAGAGTCCGATTGTATCTATCGTGCGACGCATCTCATCTACTATGCACTGTAAACTTTGAAAAGAACTGAAATTTTGAATTATATAATTAACTAAACACACGAAATTATACTGACTTTCACTCTTTACATAAGGATTGAACATAAAATAAATATATACCTCATACGTTATGAAAGATGATACTAGGTTTATTTTTTATATTATATATTTTAAATTACTTGTGTCCAATCATTATTAGTCCATTAAATGTAATTCATTTGTACTATTATTACAGCCATTATTATTTTGACAAAACAAGTATTATTTTGAGATAAACAAATATTATTCGCTATAAAATATATAGACTTCGTTGTGTTGTAACTTGAAACAACACAACGAAGAAAGAATAAGACAAGATCGCCCGTGCGGGTTCACTTCAGTAGTCGAGAGATGGTAGATCTGGTAACAAGTGTCGGAGTTGGAATCCTGCGCTGCCCTAGTGTGAGTTGTTACTCCTAATGTTGAGGTAGCTCATTGGGGCATCAGGAAGGTCTCTCATCTCTGGGCTGCTGAATCACCGTAACTTATTCCCTCACAGCCTGTTGGGCATGGGTGTGGAGGCTATGGAGGCGAAAGATTTTGCCTTTTGGTAACTATAAGGCAAGGTCTACACAATTCTACCCGCCATCTTGACCGATTGGTTTTCAAGTTGCCTTCTACATATGCTCAGACCCTACCATTAGTCAAAACTTGAAATCGTCCCTGAAAAAATAACACCTTTGTTGAATCAAGATCTCAAAGCTTATAAATCGATTGCAGGTTAATTAGAAGAAAGAATAAGGTAAGGTCGACAAAAGTTTGTGTTCGATTTCTTTTTAATTGATGGCTTTTCATTTTATTTTTATATCTTAATGTTCTTAGTATTAAAGTTTAATGTGACTCAAATTCTATTTGAGCCAGGCTGATGGGCTATTAATAAAATCTCATTAAAATTTTATTTTTTTATAAATTAATGTAAACTAAAATTGTAAAACTTAACAATTGCATTTGGACCTTCATAGAAGATTTGTTCATCTGCCCGTAATTTTTTTCCATAAGGATTTTTTCACGTCAAATCTTGTGTCTCACATCTTATCTTCTTTCCGATCATTGTTCGATTTCTCAACAGTTAAATCATGTCGCAGATTTAGACTTCTAATTATTAATTAGAACAAGAGCACCCGAGGACTTTGCCGAGGTGAACATCGAGTGTGGTTCACAAAAGGGTGTCCGAGTAAGATCGAATTTCTAGCCGTAGTAGTCATGGGACTGCACATAATAACGTACACCCCGGGAAATGAGTCCCGTGGCCGGGGGAATTGCAGCAGTGGCCAATTGGGTATCCAATTTGATTGTCAGCAAAGGCACTGACGGCAGGAACGTTCCTGCTTTTTGCCGGATTTTCTCTGGCCGGACTGATCGCAGTCTACTTCTTTGTCCCTGAAACAAAACGCCTGCATTTTGAAGAGGTTGAGCAGCTTCTAAAAGACTGAAAGATGCATGTAACGAAGAGCTCTAAAGAAGAATGTAATTGATCAACTTCTTATTCCTTTACTCCGCCTCAGTGTTCTAAACTCAGGTCTTTTTATTCTGAGATCTGAACTTAACTCCATATAATATAAGGCCACTATTTCAACAGTACTATATTCCTGCCAAACTACCTGTGATTTTAAAAAATGGGAGTCTTTTTTTTGATATTTTGGAATCAAAGAACCGACAGAGTGGGGGTGAATTGAAAAGGGTCAAAAGGGATATGAGCTATACAGTGTGAGCAATAGGACAAGGCATGGTTGCTAGAACAGCTAAGAGGTAGTAAAAGCGACAAGAAATCAAAGTATTTTACAAAATCTTTGGTGGGGTTTGGCCAGGCTGTCTGGTAACCTTAACCAGCATTCAACCAGAGGCAGAGGAAGAGGCAGGTGGGAATGGCCCTACCCATATAAGAAAATGACCTAACTCTACCCACTAATCTCATAAACTAATCTAATTCATTTTTTCAACTGTTATGATGTCCATGCCCACAAAATACACTCCACAAGTAATTTATAAAACCAGTTCTAAGAAGCATAAACAAAGGGATCAGGCTATAACATGAAGATGATTCCATAGACAATAGTGGTGATGATATATACAATATCTGAATCAAAATGGAAAATCCATGCTTACAGGCAAGAAAACTCAACAAGCCAGAAGAAAAGCTTTTTTTAGGACCATACATCTAAATGGTCAGTTTCCCACCCCACAACTTCTACAGCACACTGTACAAACCAGCCAAGAGAAAAAACAAGTAAAACCCGTGTTCAATTCCACCGCCTCTCACCAATTTTTCAAAAAGATTTCTTCAATTTTTACTGTAAACAGACAAAATCAATCTAAAAGAACAACTGCAATGTAATTACAGAGGTTACTGCTTTCAGCTCCAACGATTTGAGGAAGTAGGAAAGGAATTCTGAGTCAAGGAGTTGATGAAGAAGCTTCATTTCTGGGTTCTCTTAAATAAGCCAGAAGCGTTTCAGCCTGCCAAGAACAAACCAATAAGTTGTGTAAATGGAACTTGCAGAGTTATCATTGTCCTGAAATCTGAAATCACTGAGTTTATCAAAAAATTCTTGACATTCAAAGCTAATCGATCACCATAACCATGAGCAGAAGCAAAAATGGACTGACCTTCTGTTTTGCTCTCAAACTTCCAGTCTGAGAAAGTGCAACCAGAGGAGGTATAACGCCTTCTCTCACAAGCAGCCCTCTGTTCCTCACACTATCTACACACAGTTGCAGAAGAGTCAACAATGAAAACTCTTTCCCTTTCACTGAACCATCTTCAATGGTTTCCACAAGCACAGGAATCCCATCCTCCTCCACTATTGCTTCCTTTCCCTCACGAATCCCAGCCAAGCTGCTCAGAACGACCATCGCCTTCTCTGCCAAACCAGACCCTTGCTCCGCCACCAGGGCCACGAGCGGCTTCACCGCCCCGGCTGTTACTGCCCTTTCTTTGTTGGACTTGATAGAGCATAGCTTGTAAAGCGTGGTCATGGCGTCTTTTTTCCCCCTATTTGATCCCGTCAGTAAGAGAGAAACCAGAGGAGGGATAGCTCCGCAAGCTCCTATGGAGGCCCTGTTTTCTTCGACCAAGGCCAGGCTCAACAGCGCACATGCAGCGTTTTGCTTCGAAGTTTCGGTTCCAGTCTTTAGAACATAAACTAGGGATTTTATCGCCCCAGCTTTGATAATCGGAGCCTTGTTGGATTCGTGAAGTGAAAGATTCAATAGGGCTGTAACTGCATGCTCTTGAGTCCATGGATCGACGCAGCGAAGAAGAGGAATTAGAGCAGGGACCGCACCAGACTCTCCGATCAAAGCCCGGTTATCGGACCTGTTCTTCGCCAATAGCCGGAGCTTTGCCGCAGCAGATCGTTTGACGGAAATCGACGGAGATAAGAGACCCTCGATGCAGATCTTGACCGTCGGCAGAAGATCCTCCGGCGTAATATTCTCAATTATCTCGGTGGAGAAATTATCCCTCTGGAGAAACCCCAGACACGGCTCCACAGCAGGCTGCTCATCCTCGTTAAGAACATCATCAGATGACGGCAAACAGGCTAATCTGTGCAGCTCACCGGAGATATCACTGCTACAGGCCGAGAAATCGCTGAACGCCTGGGAGAGATCAAGAAGGTCCTCCTGTTCCTTCATGGAGGACTTAGGCAAAACAACATTCTTCAAAGCGAGCTCCCCCAGCCTGAGATCAACGACCGAATCAGTGAGATTCTCAGAAACAAAAGCCGATTTCTCAGCGAAAGAACAGCTCTGATCTTCCTTAAACAGGGTAGAACGAACAGTCCTCATAGAACGGCCAATAGTTCTGCTGATTTTGATCGAAGAAGCAGAAGAAGGACTGCAACAATTTGCGGTGGAAGTCGAGAGGCGGCCATAGGAATCAGAATCGTCGAGAGAAACCATTTTCAGAAGACGAAGATATGGCGGAGTGGATGGGTTTCAGTGGCTTTTAAGAGGAGTGGAAGGTGACGCCGTTGTTCTGGCTCTCATTTATTGACCAATAATCTGAAAGTCAAAATATTTATTACTTCTTAATATTTTTTTTAATCTCATATTTATTAGTAATTATTATAATATGTAAAATAATAAAATTATAATATGTAATTATTATTATATTAATTTTATAAGATGTCTTTATTCAAAAAAGAAAAAAAAAGATAATAAAAATTGAATTATTCATCAATATGGCCCCAAAAATGAAACGAAGAGAACGATCCACCACACAAGGGATAAAACAAAATGCGAAGGTGTCGACACGTGTAATGTCTGAAAAGGAATTGTAGTTGTTCTTATATGCTCGATGCTCTACAATCAATTCTTTCCATTTCAGTTGCCTCGATGACATATAAAATCGGATTCATTTGATTTGGTTCGATTTGATTCGATTCAACAAATTGTATACACAAATGAATCCAAACTGATGGTTTGCATTGAGCCAATTCGAGTTGGTTTTATCCAGCAGCTACCAGAGTCGACCCGGGTTATCAAAATTAGTCTCCGGGCATAAACCAATTCGAGTCGGTTTTGCCCGGCACCTACAATAGTATTACTGGCTTGTTTTGTGCATACTAAGGTTGTACCATTTTGATCAAGAAATTAGACAGAAAAGTGCCCAAACTCAATATTTTTTACCATGAACAGTTCTAAGATCATCGAATGATAACCAGATAAAGAATTCTAAGCAGCCAAGCATTTTATTTCAGGCCAATGTTTCTTGACACCCAATCGAAATAATCAAACTACAAAAGAACAGCAAATAAGCGAGAGTTTTCGCATGATTTCCTTCTTACTCGGACAAAGCCTCGACGAATGCTTCCTTGAGAAGAGGGTTCGCCGCCGCAACTCTTTGAGACGTGATGTCGAAATCCTTACCCGAACTGATCCACAAATTAAGAAACAGAAAAGAAAACATTAGATTAATTTCGAGTTATTTATTCTAAATGGTAGCTAAAAAAACCAATCTTTTTAACAACTATGCTCGAGATTCTTAGATCATCGTTGCCCAAACAAAGTTATGGATATAAAGGTCGAACTTACGGATCAAAGACAAGCCCTCCAGCCTCGGTCACAATAACGGCACCGCCTGCCACATCCCTAAAAAGTAATCATAATAGTGGACTAAGATTCTTTACTTGCATACAAATGAAATCATAATATTACATTTAATAAAATCTATCATTAGTTCATATAATTTGGTAGTTTAATCTCTTCTAACTTAACCTTCTCTCTCTAGTTTCTCTATCTTAACCTTTCTTATCAACCAAATCTAAGATCAAGAGTAAGTAGTAAGAATATTAAAACAGAACATACCAAGGACCCCCGAAACCAGTCTCGTAAAATAGATCGACCCTTCCGCATGCAACACCACAAAGATTCAAGGCACAAGATCCGCTCATCCTCAACGATCTCACCTGATAAAACGAGGAAAAATATATATCGACTTCAAGAAAATTATGAATGTTTTAGTAGGTTTCGTGTTCATGAAAGACTATTTATTACTATATACCTTGAAAAGTAAGCCATTGATTCTGTTTGTTGTGGCATCCACCGTTGTCTTGTCTCTTTTAGTTCCAACCTGCTCTTAGACAAGGAACCACAATGTCTCAAAGCGAAGAAAAATTTGAACAAAAGTTCAATATTAATGAATCATATTAAATAATCACTTGCGTGAAATTGTTAGCTAATCAATGCACTCAATTTGACCAGAACTAAAATTACCTCTGTTGCAAGCAGGGATTTCAGCAGTTCAGACTTAGTTGATACTGCAAAATGGTAGATCATTTAGATGTAAATATAATTTAATCTCCATTCGACGATAGACCCCCAAAGTTGTTCCGAAAGGCTCACCTTTAATGGGGTTCCCATTAAGAAAAGCTCCTTTCCCTTTAATGGCAGTAAAAAGCTAGACATGATGAGACCAAAAACTTACAATTAGCTAACACAGAGAAGAGGAAATAAAGCAGTTTAACTTAATCAACTTGAATTAATTGGTAAAAATCAAGGAAGACATAAAAGCAAGATTTTATGATTTGAAACAATGAACACCACTAAAAATTAAATTCTATGAAATTTGGATTTGAGATCTCTAACCTCGTTCATAATTGGATTGTAAACAACGCCAACCATCGGGGTCTTTCCAATTGTAAGACCGATCGAGACGCACACAAAAGGAAACCTAGAAATTTTCATAAGAAACCAATTACACAAATGAAATGAAATTCAAATACAGAAGGATAAACAGAGAGAGACAGTTAGGTACCCATGAACAAAGTTGGTTGTTCCATCCAGAGGATCTACTATCCATGTAGGCTCATCAGTTAGCTCTGAACTGCCACAAGCAGCAGTGGTTTCTTCACCAATGAACTAGGATTAAGGTAATTGAAATCATTAAATCAAAATCTCAAACTAATTAATGGATCAAGATGATTTTTGCCTCAAATGGATGGTCTAGGAACAATCGAGTCAACCTTATGTGAAGGATAGTGTTGTTTGAGTTGATTAAATATAAGATCCTCACAAGCCTTGTCAGTTTCTGTGACCAAATCAACCTGCATTACTCAGACAAAAGTCAAACAGATCAGAATACAGTGCAAATAAGTTTAAACAATCAAGTTTCAGTTGATAAAAACAACTAATGTTCAAAAAATTCTTCACAAAACAGGGTATTTATTTCATGCAGAAATCCGTGAAAGAAAGAAAGTAAGAAATTGAAACAGCAATCGATTCCTTCACAAATCAAACAAACTTGTACAAAAAATAATAAGAAATACTCAATTTCTATAATTAATGGGTATGAACACATGCAACCAGTGATAAAAACATCATGGGAATAGGGGAAAATAAAGATGAAAAACGGGAGGGAAATCCTCACCAGGCCTTTGTGCTCCACATGTTTGGTTTGGTAAAATCCCTCACGAATAATCTGAAAATTAAGAATGATTCAAAAAGAGAGAAAGGGTAAGAATAACAAAAGAGACTGAATTGACCTCGCCGGCTTGTTTTGCAGCATCGACGGCTCTGGCAAGGAACTCCTCCATTAAATCTAGAGTCAGGAACGAAGTGAATAAACCCGAGGAATCGAATCATATACATCATCGCAACCGAAGAACAGAGAGAAAAATATCGATCGTAAATGATATTGAAAGCCAAATTGAAGGGTTCATACCATTTTCTGCCATTTTTCTCCTCAAAATCCAGATGGGCCACTTCGCGACGGGCGAGAAGACGCAGCTGGTTCAGTTTTTTGCGCTCAACCCTTCACGTAAGAGCATGAAAATGGACCACCTTTTTAATGGAGAATCTCTGATCTCAAAGGACATGCCCTATGTCCTGTCTTTACCCATATTTATATTACCCTTTTTTTTGTGTTCTTTCGGGCAGCAAAGATCCAATCTTTCACCTACTTCCTCCCTGATTCAGTTTTCAGGATTCATACCCTGATTCAGTCTTTTCATATTGAGGAGATAAATTAAAACTTTCTCAAAGCAAAAACAAATTGCAAATAGAAGAAATATTCCAACTATATGAGTGATTGTGATCTTGGGTTAGCTTCATTTGTAATGAAGATTATATCTTGGAAAGTATTTTCCATAATTTATAAATAAAAAGATAGGAAAGTGGTAGGTGTCATTCAAAACTCAAAAGCATCATCTTCTGGAGCAACGTGGACTAAAACAGGGCCATTCAGCTCTTACGACAAGATGCTCTCTTCCCACCATTCATTCTATACAAATAGACCTTTATTTATGTGCACCCTTCGTTCAACACACTTGATTTTTTGAAGTAACACCGGGAAATGAAGCTTTGATATGTATTATCAATTAAACGGTCTAAGTAAAATCAAAATAGAACTTGAAATTATGGAATCGTGAATCGATTCAAAATTCAAAATTGATTTTTCAGTTTGATTTGAGTCCCTTGGCAATTTATTAAAATAATATCCATTTTAATTTAAAAGTTAAATATAAGTATAATTTTTAATTAAAAAATTGAAAAAATAAAGAAAAACTAGAAGGTGGTAGTGCTGCCTTGAGACTGAAGCCCTAGGGCGCCCATCGATTCCATTATCTTCTCGGTTTCTCCGTTCTCAAAGATCCACGCCCATGGCCGAGCTCCCGCACGAGGTAATCGTCGAAATTCTGTGTTGGTTACCTATCAAGACTCTTCTATGCCTTAGGTGCATTTCCCGATCATGGCGCTCTCTTATCGACGGAAGAACATTTGTGAATCTGCACTTGAAGAGGTCCTTGGACGCTCGGATTAATCTTAATATCTTCGTTAGAAAAAAGTCTAAGATCTTTTCCGTCGATTTCGGTTCTGTCGATCAAGCTGTGGAGCTCAATCACCCTCTCATGTGTTACGGCCATCGGATTAAGGTTTTGGGATCTTGTAATGGTTTGCTTTGCATTTGTAACATTGCTGACGATATTGCTTTCTGGAATCCGTCCACCCGGAAGTACCGTCTTTTGCCTTGCTTCCCCACTGAACGCCGCCGAGACTCGGGAGTGTGTCTTTGTGGTGACCGTGTTTATGGATTCGGGTTTGATGCTGTGCGTGGTGACTATAAGCTGGTGAGGATTTCTCTATATTTAGCATTAGAACGTGTGGGTTTCGAGTCTGAAGTCATGGTTTACAGTTTGGGAAGGAATGTATGGAAGAAAATTGAAAATAAGTCTTATTTTATACCCTCTTCCAAAATGGGGTTTTTTGTCGATGGTAATTTACACTGGGTGGGTAGACGCGGGATGAAGGAGGAAGCTGACTTGATTCTTGCCTTTGATCTTAAAGCTGAAGGTTTCAAGGAAATTCCACAGCCGAAGTGTGTGGATGGGAAATCCAAGATAGACATCGGAGCTCTGGATGGCTGTTTATGTGTTGTAGAACATAATGATGAACATGGAGTTGATGTTTGGAGTATGAAGGAATATGGAGTGCGGAAATCGTGGGAAAAATTGCTGAGGATTTCAAACAATCATTTTCGGAAATTTGATTATGTGATGCCCCTGGCTTCGTCAAAAAGTGGCCGCAAAGTTCTTTTAGAGTTGGATAGCAAAAAACTTGTTTGGTTTGATCTGGAGAGCAACCAAGTGGAGGATGCAAGAATTCATGATATGCCGAGTAATTTCAAAGCTGGGGTTTATGTGGGAACCCTTGTTTCAGTCGATTTTTCACGAGCAGTTGAGGAAGAGGATCTGGTTGAATTTACAAAAAAATCCTCCAAGAAAAGGTTAATGAAACAATTTTTTTTTGTTTAAAACTCTGTTCTCTGATCTTAGTTGTCCTTCTTTGAAAGGCATTTTATGTGTTACACACGTTGGAAATGATTCTGAGTTTATCAACATGTAATCACTTGTCTTATATATGTGTTAGAAGTTAACTAAATCTTAATTTATGTTCAGGTTCTCCTTTTGAAGTTGATTTCATTTGCATCATACTTCTTAATCATTCCCCTCATATGTAATCTGGTCAGTGGATATTTAGTTCTAAGAGATTTTTGTGAGTATTTTTAATTCAAAAGGAGGTTAAAGTGGTGAGTCATCATTTTGAACTCGTGATCCTTTGCTATGTTACACATTTAAATTACCGACAATCGCAAGTATTTGTGTGATGTTGATGTTAATTACAATTAGTTTCAATAACTCTAAGTTATCAAATTATATTATATCTTAATGCTTCTGGGTATAGCCCTTCTATAATTCATGAGTCTGCTTCATTAGTTGATCATTCTTCTTTCAGGGATGATTTCTTATCTGAGGGTTTCAAATTGGTTTTATGAGGAATCATTGGAATAGAGAATGCTTGATGAAAATCAGGTATATTCTCAGAACTAAGCTTTTTATTTTCATCTGTACTAAGAAATAAATATGAATTTTTACTCAACTCTTCAGGTGATAGAACATTATTACCTTAAATTGTGCAAGATGTAATCTATGAATGAGGACAGCCCCATCATTTTTCTTAACGGTCTTTCTTTGCAGTTTATATTTTGTGTATGTACTGCTCTACCCTACGATGTTATGTGATTAGTCATGATTCTGAACGGGGTAAATTCTCCTACTGAGATGGTGCAATTTTGAACTTCGTAATAACATTTAGATGAATAAAAAATCTTTATCCAATCTCGATCTGACCAGTTGTGCTTTATTGTTTTTGGCAAAAGCATTAAACGCTGGGAAATGCTTCTCTTCTGAATTCAAATCATTCCACTTAAATTCCAGATGTGTAACTTTGCTCCTGTGGGTTTCTATTGAACCGTGACATAAAAAATTCTCTACAATCTTTAAATTCTATTCTGAAGCTAAAACAAGCTCAGTTTGTCATCTTCCTGGGATACTATTGACATTCTTGGCCGTTATCACCTTCCTCCACCCTCTCTAATCTATCAGCTGTGATCTGAAGCCATTAATTACATTTCTAGCTGTAAAAAAATACTTGAAAAAAGTAGGAAATGTGGACTGGTTGATTTCTAACTTATAGAAAACAAACCATAATCAACTACCTACAAGTCTTAGTGGGGACAATTGACAGTGTTTGCCTTTTTGGTAGAGCACTCTGTTGAGCACTAGATAGGGATAACAAATGGGCGACTTTTAAATGGAAGGGGGACATCTTGGGAATAGATGCTAAGATGACAGAATTACTGATGTTATTAGTGTAATTATAAGAGATGGAAATTCAGGGAAATGTGCATAAATAATGTTGCATTGCATCTTTTAGAAGGATGATAAATATTGCAATTTATTATTTAATATTTCAACTCAATAATAGCATGTAAAGCAGAGCATAGTAGGGATAAAGGGGAACTCAGTTGTGGATTTAATTTATGATGTTTACTTGAATCTCTTAAATCCTCTGTGTTTTGGCAGGTGAAGGATGAAAGAAAGGATCGAAGCTGGAGATACAGATAGTGATACAAGAGAATCTAGTCAAAAAATGGTTTTAAACCCAGTAAAAAATGGTTTAAACACGGTAAAAAGTGCAGCACAGATGATAGGATCAGTCCATGGCCATGACCATGACCATAACAATGCTCAAAAGCTCAGAAACCTTGCCCTGAATGTAATATAACTCTCTGTTACTAGGGTTTTATATAAGGATTACTGAGATCAAGATATATATTGTTTAATACATTTTATTTGCAGTTAATCACTTATTAATGGTGGTGCCCACTAATGCCACGTGGATCGTCATGTCGGCTGATAATGTCGGCTGATGATGTGGATCCTGTTTTCTTTGGGCTCTCTTCTCCACCACCCACTCAATTATGGTACTAACTTTCGATTTTTAATCTAGGGGGGACTTGGCATAGGTAAATATCGTAAAATTAGGTCAATATGGCCAATTATATTAGAATTGGCATAGGTCAATATGGTCAAAATGGTAAAATTATACAAAAGCACGACAACAACCAATGGACAAAGTAAAGTGACATGTTTCAATACAAAAACTATTGTCCATAAAGATTACATCGTACCAAATTTATCGCTAAATCGAAAAATCACACATGGGTTAGGGTTGGAGCCAAGGAATTGACATGTATCAATTTAAATTACAAGAGTAGATTTACCTTGATCAAAAGAGAATTGGCATTAACATGTCATGTATAGTGAATTAATTAGATTCATGCATATTATAAGGTAATGAATCTCGAATTCAATCATTGATGCTAGTTATGCATGGCCAATCAATATCATCGCGAACCCACTTGCATAATTTATTGTGTGGTATCTATCTTTATCACAAATTCTATTAACCGAATAAATAATAATTATCGTTATAAAAAGGTACATTTATTTAATTTTATTTCTTTTTCATTTTTACTTTTGGTTATTAATGTCTCCCTATATAATCCCGAACCCTCTTCAAATGTCTTCTCAACTCATTCATTCTGCTTCTCAGCTCTTAATTGCCTTTCGTTTCTCTCTATTTTCATTTTTATTACTAGTTTTTTCCAGATTCCTCCTGGATGGCTTCCATTGAGGTATTGCCCATTTAAATCATTTGGATCAAACTCTCCATCGGTCGTTTTGTTTTATGGTTTTCAAGTTCATTTTTCTGTCAATTTTAACATTCAACGTTGAACTGTGATTCTTTTCCGTTGCCTTTTGAGAAATATTGCATGTGGGTTTTAGATTTGGCTCTAAATGATTATTGATCTTCTTAGTTTCCCACGGATCTACCAGTCGAAGAAACTGCAGAAACACCAGAACAAACGACCGAAGTCGATGAAGGAACTCCAATAGAAACTACAGAAACCGACGATCCATCAGATGAAGCAATCGAAGAACCTGAAGAAGAGATAGCGTCAGACCAAACACCTCCCGAACCAGAAGAATCAGGCGAGACCAAAGAGCTCGGGGAAGAAGAAGAAGAAGAATCCGGCCAACCAGAGGACGTGATCACCGAAGAATCCAAACCACAAGAGGAGGAAGAAGAAGAAGACACAAGCATACCAGAAGACGTGATCCCCGAAGAATCCAACCCAGAAGAGGAAGAAGACACAGGTCCTGGCGAGGAAGACGAGACCGGAGGAACGATACCAGAAGAAACAGTGGGCGAAGAAGAGAAAGGTGAAGAAGCTCCAGCTTCTGAGGAAGAAGAAATACCAACTGAAGAAGCCGAGGAAGCAACCGAGGAGTAAACTACCGATTGATCTGTACGAAGTATGAAAAGGGTTCTACTTAGTTTTTGCATGGTCAAAGGTTTGTGTTCTAAATCTAGGTTTTGTGTCCATATTCTTTCTCGCGAGTGAGTGCGGTTTGATTCTGTAAGCACTTAAAGATTCCAAAGAGTCGAGTCATTTGTAAATTGGTTGGGTGTGATTGCGATTTGTTGTTGGCTTTCTATCATCGTTATCTCAAGTTGATACTGTAATGCTATGTCTGAAATATCAAACAGTAATAAGTTAAATCACAACCGCAAATATTTTAAGACAATGTAGTAAAAAAGTAAATTTAATACTATAAGTTTCTTTTCTCCACCTTAAACTTACATCATCATCATCATTATCGTATTTATGGCATACTAGTAGTTGGGAACTAAGCAAAAGAGATGGAAAAATTGTAGAATAATCTAGTCCCTTATCGTATTTAAGGCATACTAGTAGTTGGGAACTAAGCAAAAGCGATGGAACAATTGCAGAATAATCTAGTGGGACGGATTCGGAGGCTATATAAATGAGCAACCAACACCATGATTAGGGGATCAAGCTTAGGGTTAGTGTGTCCACTAGCTGATGGCCTTTATTTTTACACGCAAAATATGAAAAGATTATAGTCAAGAAAAAGAAAGGTTCTTTACTTGTGCACTCCTTTATGTGCTTTTTTAACCTCTCTTTACAAGCCTCTTCCCACTCTTCCTGTTGTATAAAGTAGGAACAATCCTTAAACGGTCCACCCATTGTTCCTCCAGTATAGCCTACTTTACAGAGGAGGCTAAGAAGTAAAGGCCAACCAGAGATCAATCACAGCTATGCCAACTTTCCATCACTATGCAAAGTGAGAGAGAGAGAGAGAGAGAGTCGTCATAATAGGCTGATACACTAAAGAAAAGCTTCATAAAATCTAATTTCAGGTCACAATTCGAAGATTAAAGAGGCATAACACCACTCATGAGAAGTTAAAGCTCGAACTATATGAAAGCAGATGGAAAAGAGTAAACCCGATGGAAGAACCTGTCATCGTAGAACATGGAGATGAAAATCTAATAGGATTGCAGATAAATGAGCAGAGCAAGATCAGGCAACCAATTTTCTCAACACCGCTTCAGCACGATGCTCAAATTTTGGTAAAACCCATTCGTGCTGAACTATATCTAGGTTGTCTTTCTCAGCACTCAAACCCTGACAAGAAAAATCCACATCATAAGACTAAGAGAAATGATGAAACGTAATGAGAAATAGCTTGAGACGGGCAATTGCTTGGATAAATAAAATGCATGCCCTTTGGAAAACCAGTTTCCAAACTACTCAATGTTACTGCAGGCATATAATCACACATGTACATCCTTTATTACATTTAGAACAATCCTTTTCACCAAAATTAGATTAATTAAAGATAGCAAGTCAAGAACAAGCAAATTTAAAATTGAGATCAAAATAGAATGTACAAGCTAGACTTTAGTTCTATCTTGCAATCACTATGAACCATGTCAAAAAGAGGTTCACAAGGAATTGACTCAAAATTGAGTGTCATAGTCAGATCTTTTTCCCAAAACTGATTTGATGTCTAAATTTGAATAAAAAGATTCCATAACTGGCGATAGCAGTGGCATCTGTTAGCATAAAATAGTAACCAGCTGCAGTGAATGGATAGTTGGTGTAAGACAGGTGTATATTTGAGAATGTGTTTGACATTTGTCATACAGAAGAAGATCACATCTAAAAGAAGTATAAAAATAGCAGATTGTTTATTAGCTTCTAAGGAGGAATTAAATAAAATGACATTTTGAGAAAGAGAGTGAGAGACAGAGAGGATATGCAAAGGAATATGACTGAAACTACAAGCAGTAACATGCGAAACTGTCCAAATTGAAAGGAAGGCCTCTAAAAGCACCAACCTTTGTTGGGTCCATTCCAAAGCCACTCATTTGCATCATTTTTTGCGTATCATCCATTGCTGCATTATATTTTCATTCCATCCATGAAATATGAAGAAGCTATAACTTAGCTAAAAATATCTATGAAGATGCAATATAAAATATGTACAGAATATATAGATATAGGCAGTTGATTTATCTAATTGTTCAAGAAAACTAACCGTTTTCTTCACCCAGAATGAGGCTGAATAAACCTCTCAGTCCAAACAGATTGAGAAAATACCTAACAGAAAATTTCACTTAAATTATTAGAGAACCTAGTGAGGAACAGGAAACTAAATTCCATAGATCATATAGCAAACAACTGGAAGCACTGTAAACTTAAAAAATACCATGAGCGGCTACTGACATAGCTAACATCTACAGTGCTCAAGTCAATTCCATTCTGTAACATTGATCTGAATCTTTGAGTCAGTGGAAATGGTATTTTCGCTGCAGAATCGAAATACAAACATCAAATTGTACTCTGATTGTATGTGTATTGTTATATACTATGATAGTATTCCAATATGACCTTAAAAAGAAAATATATTTTAGAATGACTTTGCAGGCGACCAGGACTAAGCTATAAAGTGAAAAATATTAACAGAAGAGTATATAAATAAGAATGATAAAACTGTAGAGATAAACTTTATCACCTCAACCATTTTGAAGATATCTAAGCTGCCGAAATAAAATATTTTGAACAACGAATATAACAGTTGAGTGGAAGCATACCTGCTACAAATCCAGAGAAGAAAAAGTTCACCCAAGCAAATGTAAGAGTCTAGACATATAGAAAAGAAAGAATTATTAAAAGAAGGACCAGCAAACAAGTAGTGGATATATAATTTAAGATATGACAGTACACCAAAGATAACCGATAAATCGTCCAAGTCTGGTTACCTGAGGAATGATCATGGATAGGTTTTTCTTCATCATATCCATAGCCATATTAGGATCAGAAAACATCTGTGCTTGTGCATTCGGGGTCTGTCCCTTGGGAACATGTAATAGCCCATTTTCCTTCAAAAGTGAAATTTTTTGACGTGAGAAGCACAATAAATATTAATGATGAAAATAGTACCAATGAGAATGACCACGACGAAAGTTCTATATATTTTATAAGTTATCTAGCCATCAATTCAAATAATTTCATGATCATTATTAAACATTTGGATTACTTTTGAGTCCAAGAACTTATCATTATTACAAGGCTATAAGCAGCATATTGCCATTTAATTCTGTTAATTTGCATCGGCAGGATCAGTCATTTGACATTGTTGGTACATAATGAATATAATCGCTTAAATCAGTATAATAATAATACCGTTTGGAGCTGCTTTAGCTTAAATCGATACAACTCATGTCTTCTATGCATAAAGTTAGAAAACAACTATTCTGTGCGATCACAGAAATCAAAAAGTATAAACAAGCGGGCAGTTTTTAAACATCGTAACAAAAAAACAGAAAACAATGGAGATTCATTGGCAAAAAAGTTATCTAAGGAATATGACGGTGATGCGTAGACGATTGAAGAGTTTGTTCAATAAGTGCAATGGCAAAATTAAAAGAGACATAAAAAAAATAAAAACCAAAAGTAAGCGACTCAAAGGAATTCCAACCTCGTTGCTAAAATAGAATCTACGAGCACGAAAGGACTTGTGTGGAATAAAATTGGCAGCAGCACGTAAATTCCGCGCCCTAAGTACAACTTGCCTAAAATCCGACATAAAAAATGGAGCAAATTAGAATTAAAGCGTGGAAGAAGAAATTGTATACACATGAAGAAAATAGAAGAAGAAGGGAATTCACTTGCCCTTCCCTAACGATCTTGGCCTCGGGTGTTTGGGAGGAGCGCATAAGCTTAGAAACGAAATAGCGAAGAACGCCAATAAGAACCATGACAAGGGAGAGAGGGATTAGAACCCAATCTCTGATGGCAGTATCAAGCACCAGATCTTCCGCCATAGCTGAAGCTGGACGTTCTCTCTTTACTCGCTGCGATAAAGCCCGGGGAAGAAAGTGTCCAGTTTTGGATCTCTTTACCAGGCGCCCGGTGTTTTAGGGGAGAGCGTTTACCGGTCCGATTCGGTTCGGCTGAGAATCGACCGAACTGACTGTTCTCCAAATACAATTTTCGGTTTGGGACCCGTCAGTCGAGTAAAACCGAACCGATCTAAAGTATGTCATGGGCCTCCGCTGGATCACTTTTAACTGAATGGATCGGACCCGCGTTCCTATTTTCTCAGTTCCCGCTTTAATTTTCTTCTTCTCAGTCGAGCTGAATAGACGCGGTTTTGCAATGTCTGCAAAATTACGTTGAAGATAGGCTCTCGATTGGAACCGTCAAGGTACATGAATCGAGCTGTATCACAAATAACTTATTTGTTCTCGGTTTCTTTCCCTTTCCCTTCGTTTCTTTTGCAAATCGGAATGAGGACTGCTCTCTGTGTTGGATTACCGATGTTGCTCAGATTTTGTGTCTCACTTGCTATTTTTCTCGTACTAGCCTTCATTCGACGTGCAAATGAAAGTCTTACTGTCAAATGGTCGGGAGTATTTGTTGTGGATCAGGGTTTATGTACAAAAGTGTCTTTTGGTACTATATGCAATGTTTTTTATTTACAATGCGATCCTGAATTCAATTGTTTCTATTCTTATGTTTCGTTAACACAGTTGAATGTGTAAATGTAGGTTTATCAAGGATCAAGTTGAACAGGTTGACAAAAACAAGGAATAGTTAAGGGCACATGATGGTTCTGATTACCTTCCAGGAATGGCATTGCCTTGTTTTTTTTTTTTGCTCGATGATCTTTATTTCTTTTTCCCAATGCATCATCTAAACCGATATCTCAAGTGCTTTCTGTGCTCGTTTTCTAACTATAGGTGGGACTGAACAATATTAAAGAGACAGACTTTGTTAATGTCACAATCCAATCTTTAATTAGAGTTACTCCACTTAGGAACTTTTTTCTTATCCCTGAGAATTATCGCCACTGTAAATCGCAACTTGTCCACAGGTTTGAAGAACTTACAAGGAAGATATGGCATGCGTGCAACTTTAAAGGCAGGTTTGACCATGCTTTGGATAGTTGTATTGATTATCTTTGTAATGCCATATTTTATCATCCTAAAGTTTTTATTCAAGTCAGCTCGCACGAATTTCTTCAAGCAGTAATGAAAGCCAGTAAAAAGAAGTTTCGGATTGGTGCCCAATCTGATCCTTTTGAATTCATGTTGTGGCTTCTTCATACGCTTCTGCAAATTTACGTGCTTCAAAAGAAGCAGCAGCATTATCTGTGAGTGCTTTCAGGTGTTTTACTCTCTATATTGCTTGTTCAACTGTCAGTAAATTGGGGTATTTTAATTTCCTACATTTGCACTTTCAGGGGGAGTTGGAGGTTCTGAAGGAGATTCACCCTTAAACATTCACCGAGAAGAAAGAAAACATTAATGGTCAGAATACTCTTATCAAGCTTTCAGAGAGCAGAAATGAGCATATCAATGTCAACATTGAAAACTTCTAGAATACCATTCTTAATGTTTCTCGGACTTGATTTACCACCTCCTTCCCTTTTCAAAGATGTCATGGAGAAAAATATAATACCCCAGGTTTATATTGCATTGCTAGTGTCAATAGTACCAAAAATAGAAGTATCTTATCATTGTTTGCTGTAGAATATTACATTATACAGAATTAGAGTCTGACATTGAAATAAATTATGCAGAATTTATTAGTTGCTGTTTCTAGTGAAAGTAACTCAGATAGTTTTCCATTATTAAGGGGTTTCAAATCACACACTCTTTGATAGTGGGTCCATTATTTAAGTTTTTTCTTTCTCAATTGGGACCTTTTTCTCTTCTATAACGTTTGGTTTCTTGTCATGAGATCACGTCTCTACATAGTTGTTTGGTTGTTAAATCAGGTAGCAGCTGGCTAGTTAGTCAATTCATGTTCTTAGTTACAATATCTGCCTTAGATGTTTGAAATATAAAGATATGAACTTCATCACTGTTTGGTCATAAGGATTGGTAGTTTGTTTTGTTCTGGCCATGCATTGGTGAGCACTTTATAATACAAACTATTTGCTTTCAAGTAGGATGGATTTTGGTGGATAGAAGTAAATCTAGAGAAAAACTTCTTTTAGCTATCTATATGTTTATCTTATGGTTTAATTTTCAAATGTAGTTTTATGTAGGTTCCACTTTTCAATATATTGAAGAAATTTGATGGTGAAACAGTAACAGAGATTGTTCGTCCTAGGATAGCAAGGATGCGACATCGTGTCACTTGGTTACCTCAATGCTTCATTCTCCAAATGTTGAGGTTCACAAAAAATAAATTTTTTATCGATAAAAAACTCTACATCAGATAAGATCTTGTTGGAACATATTTTAAAGAAAAGAAGAATCTTACTAAAGTAGTGTAGATATGAGACATTTGTCTTCTTCATCTGAATTAGTATCTTTTTTTCTCGGTCGACTTTCCTGTTCCTGTGAAGAACCTTGAGTTGAAGGATTACATTCCTTTGCCAATCCGAAGGAGAATGAGAGACTGCGGTCAAAGTATGATTTGATTGCCAATATAGTTCATGATGGCAAACCCGATGAAGAGTTTTATCAGGTATTTGTGCAGCGTAAATCCGAAGAACTATGGTAACTTGATTCTCTGTCTACTGTAAATGTTAACACTACAAAGTTAATAGCTTGTTTCATTGAATTTCTTTTGAGTTTTCCTTATCCTTGCTGAAAATAGAAAATGAAGAAACATTCTTTATCGTGTTTTGAAAAAAAACAGTTTTTGAAAACATTACATTTTGTAAACAGTGTGGAGGAGTTCAATTTTTTCCTGCTTCATAGAATAGATATAAAAAAGAATTGGCTTTAAAGAAAAATCTCCAAATATGCACAGAAATGATAATTCACTATGTACAGGTACGAGATGCAGGATTTCTGTATCAGAGACCCTTCCTCGACTTTGATATATGCATTTAGCAGATATATAAGCAGCTATATGATGTATGGTTGCAGATATATGGTTGCACTGTCGGAGGCGTATTTTGCATCTATATGAGCAGCACTAATTGTAGGTCAACTTTCATTTCTACTGCCGTCTTGGTATTGTACAAGATTAGATCACATATGACTGTGATATTATAGGGTAGCTGCTGAACATTAAGAATATAAAGAATGATATGGTTCATTGAAATAGCATTAGATGAAGAAAAAAAAGAATCAACCTTCCAGCATGTACTAAAGCTTATCCTCTCAATTTTTGGTTTGAGATATTATTGTAGTTCCATGGAATCAACTGTTGACTGGCTTACTAATAAGCTTCCCCTTGTTAGATGTAATAAAAAGAGACTAGTTGATGGATGGACATCGTGAAAATGATTTTGCATTGCAAGTTGAGGTACCATTTCATCATCTTACCTTTGATAACAATATGATGCTGTCTCCATGCCTTATTATCAACATCAGAGGGTCCAAGTATATATAGATAGTCTAAGGAAATTTATTTCATAATTATTATCTTGGAACATAAATGGGGATTTGAATTCATAATTCTTATAATTGTGTATATACGTAGGCTTTTCAAAATTTGTTAATTTTCTGTGCCTTAGGATCGTAGCCCTGAGGCTAGATTGTTAAATTAACATTTTCTTGACGCCATTTATGCTCTTAAATTTGTATAACAAAGTAACCATAATTTGATTGATGAAATAAGAGTTTAGAAATATTTTATTTACTTTAGCATTGCTATCATTTTAATAATGCATCAATCCATATATGATTTTCAGAGTTGAAAATACGTGATTGTTGTCATAGTGACACATATTATATGGAATAGTTTTATTGTTTACAGTGGTGGATTGCCACAACGATCATATTTAAGCATACAGGGACACGCATCGTGGTTAGGAGAGCGTGACTGGTTTGGCTTTTCTGTTCCACCTAATATTTAATTCCTTCTCTTTGATTATATTATTCTATCACTTTTAGATGAACTTTCTATGAGAAGAAAAATCCCCACTTCCTAAATTTTGAGTATTCAAATAGAGTAAGTTGGCATCATAATGATCAATCTCTTCATGACCTGTTCTTATGTGATTTCCTCTATGGTCAACATAATCTTAAATTTTGATCTAAAAAGGGAAAAATTTTGTTTTTGAATTAATTAGTTTTGAATATTTTGTTTAACATCTTGGACCCTTCATCTTTTGCTTTTAAGCAAATAAAGTAGTTTCAGTTCTTGGTTGAGAAATTAGCTAAACATCAAACAATCCACATGATAAATTGAATGGATTTCATAGTGTTAAGGATTCATAAATTGATTAGTCTGTGAGATCCTAACCTTTGAACTAGAATGCACTTTACTAAGGAAAAGCAAACATTAACTTTTCTACCAAAGATCTTTATTTCCATGCCATACGTGACCAACTTTCTTAGAGCTCTTAGAAATAAAAGCTTTATGATATTGTCTGCTAAATGTCAAATTATGAATAATCATTTCAATTTTCTAATTATAGTAAAGTTTATTTTGTCTATCTTACTCGAAGTTTTGTGTTAATTTGATTAAAAACACAGGATCATCTAATAACAATCGTGCACGTCAACGTGTTGACTTGGTGGAGGTAATTGGAAAGCTTAAACCTTGTCTCGATTCTTAATTAGGCGGAAGAAGTCAACGTCCAGTCGTGCTTTGATTCGTAATTTAATTGATGAAGCTATCTGCTTTGATTTTTCTCCGCCTCTCCACCGCCTCCCGTGGCCACCCTCCGGTTCTCCCCAGAATCTCTCACTCTTGAAGCTTTATTAGTCAATGATCACATTCTCAATCATAAATTATTCCTACTTGACAACTATCTCTTTTGATTTCTGCTTTTTACGACTTGATTTCGAGGACTTTTTTCATGCGCAGAGTGCAACCCAAGAACCAAAAACGTATCTTTCGTCTGCATCTGTAATCATGAAGCTGACTGTTCGGGTAATCGAGGCTCGTAATTTACCGTCGACGGATCTGAACGGGCTGAGCGATCCGTACGTGCGGCTACAGTTTGGAAGGCAGAGGTCGAGGACCAGGGTTGTGAAGAAGACCTTAAATCCGAAATGGGAGGAAGATTTCAGCTTTCGAGTCGAAGACCTCAAAGAGGAGCTCACCATCTCCGTCCTCGACGAAGATAGGTACTTCACCGATGACTTCGTCGGCCAGCTTAAGCTTCCGGTCTCCACGGTTTTCGACGCCGACAATAACTCACTCCCCTCTGCTTGGTATCCCTTGCGTCCCAAAAGTAGAAAGTCCAAGATTCAGGAATGTGGTATGTCTCTCTCTCTCTCTGTCCGTTTTGTTGAACTTCATCTTGGTAATCTTTGATCATATTGGTATAATAGAGAGATTAATCATAAAGTTTTGATTCAGCTCCTTGTTTTTTGCTACAAATGTGTCATACTGAAGCTATTTTATAAATAATTTCATTTGATCTCCTCGTTTCTGAAAGAAAATTATCGGCAGGAGAAATTCTTCTGGATATACATTTCTCTCAGAGAAACTCGTACGTTGACTTCAGTTCTAGTGGCAGTATCTCCTCGCCTATGAGAAAGCACCCTGATGTAACATTAGGATCACCGTTGAGGTCCTTTGGCAATCTATCAAACCCCTCTTCTCCAGTGAGGCAAAGAGACAGCATATCATACAAGGAAGACAAGTCCGGTTCTCAGAAAACCTTGGTTGGCCGCATTGCACAACTTTTTCATAAAAATCAAGATCCTGATTCTTCTACTTCCACTAGGGAAATCGATTCCGATGTCTCTGAGACTTCGATTCATGAAATTGATGAAGGCAATCACGAAGATCAAATCTCCCATGGTAATTTTGATGAAACACTGAAAATTATAGAATCCAATGATCAAGGGATCGAAATCCCTGCCAATTTATCTGGGGGAGTTCTCCTTGATCAACTCTATGCTGTTTCGCCCTCAGAACTAAATGTGCTACAATTTTCCCCAGACTCTAGTTTTCTTAAAGACTTGGCAGACTTACAGGGAACAACGGAATTGCAGATGGGAAGTTGGAAAATCGAGAATGGTGGAGACCACTTAAAAAGAGTGGTTTCATATGTTAAAGCGGCTACAAAATTGATTAGAGCAGTCAAAGCCACTGAAGAGCAAACATATCTAAAAGCAGATGGAAAAGCTTTTGCTGTTTTAGCTAGTGTAAGCACTCCAGATGTTATCTATGGGAGTACTTTTAAGGTAGAAGTGTTGTACTGCATTACACCCGGCCCTGAACTACCGTCTGGAAGGCCATCTTCCCGTTTGGTTATTTCTTGGCGAATGAATTTTATTCAGAGCACGATGATGAAAGGAATGATTGAGAACGGGGCCCGACAGGGTCTAAAGGAAAGTTATGAGCAATATGCGAGATTGGTATCTCAAAATGTCGAACCAGTTGACTCGAAGGAAGTTGGGTCTGATAAAGAACAAGTTTTGGCATCTCTTCATGCTGAGCCGCAGTCTGACTGGAAGTTGGCTGTTCGATATCTGGGTAATTTTACTGTAGTTTCCACTGTTTTCATGGCAATCTATGCAGTTGTTCATATCTGGTTGTCCAACCCTAGCATGATTCAAGGGCTGGAGTTTGAGGGGCTCGACATGCCTGATTCAATTGGTGAATTTATTGTTTGTGGAATCCTTGTTCTCCAAGGGGAACGAGTTTTGGAGTTGATTTCACGCTTCATGCAAGCCCGAGAATTGAAAAGTAATCATTGATAATTTGCTATTTGTCCTTATTAGTGATTCTCAGTTGCTTATCATGAATTATTATTGGTTTCTTATCATAGATACGGATCATGGCGTTAAAGCAAAAGGGGATGGGTGGCTTCTAACTGTTGCGTTGATTGAAGGAGACAATTTAGCTGCTGTTGATTCAAGTGGGTTCTCAGATCCGTATGTGGTGTTTACCTGTAATGGGAAAAAGAGAACCAGCTCGATCAAGTTTCAGGAATGTGCTCCTCAGTGGAATGGTGATTTTTGATCTCTTTCATTGGTTTTTATTTCTTAGATTTGAGATGTTCTTTGAAACATAGACAAACTTTGGGTTATGAAATCTGCAAATCTGTGTTGATCTTTCAGAGATATTTGAATTTGATGCAATGGAGGAACCTCCTTCTGTGCTGGATGTTGAAGTTTTTGATTTCGACGGGCCTTTTGATGAAGCCACATCATTGGGATATGCAGAAATAAATTTTGTGAGGACGAATATAGCCGACTTGGCTGACATTTGGGTAACTCTCCAAGGAAAGTTGGCCCAGGCCTGCCAATCGAAATTGCATTTGAGGGTGTTCTTGGATGACACCAGGGAGGGCAATGTTGTCAAAGATTTTTTAAGTAAAATGGAGAAAGAGGTTGGAAAGAAGGTTAGTGAGTAGTCATTCTTCCAGGGTAATGACAGATTTACTTTTTTATCGTACACTCTGACGCGACGAGCTATAATTAGTGTAATAAATATAATAAATAATTATTTTAATTGTAATATATTAAATAAACTTTAATTAGACGAATCACAACTCAACACGTCAACATTTATAATAAAAATATATGCTAAGAAGATAACTTAGCTACTCATTCTTCTGACAAAACTCTTAATTTAATTCAACTTTTACATTAAACTGTAGTGTTATTTGCTTGAAATTTGGCCAGATTACTTTGAGGTCTCCTCAGACGAATTCGGGATTTCAGAAACTATTTGGGCTTCCTCCTCAGGAATTTCTCATCAACTACTTTACCTGTCATTTGAGAAGACGAATGCCTCTGCAGGTGCTCTCAACTGGATATTTTCAACTTGAAAAATGGTTTCTATGTTCATTTTGTTAAATATCTCTTTGTGCTTCTCAGGGACGACTTTTTCTATCTGCAAGAATTGTCGGATTCCACACTAATTTATTTGGACACAAGACAACTTTCTCTTTCCTGTGGGAAGATATCGATGACATTCAAGTCGTTGCTCCGACTCTGTACTCCATGGGCAGTCCATTTATGGTCATGACTCTTCGTAAAGGCCGGGGTTTAGATGCAAGGCACGGTGCAAAGACTCAAGATGATGAAGGTCGGCTGAAGTTCCATCTTCAGTTCTTCGTATCTTTCAACATTGCAAATAGGTAGATTGTTTGTTAATCTTCCCACCATTGCTTTAATTGGTGAATTTGGATTCAAAGTGATTTCTCAAGCTATTTCCCGGATGTAATTTACAGGACAATTATGACTTTATGGAAATCTAGATCGTTGAGTCCCGAGCAGAAAGTGCAAATTGTTGAACAAGACTCGGAAGTCAAAATGCTCAATTCTGAGGAAAGTGGATCACTTTTGGATCTTGACGAGGTCAGCTTGTCAGAAGTTTTTTCTTCTGTTCTGACAGCCCCTGTAAGTTTCCATTCTCTCCTGCATTTGATATTCATGC